>CAUYPO010038603.1:0-11348 GCA_963574435.1 Cheirogaleus major
ATCCGTTTTGCTCTTATGTGATGAGGAAACCTTTAAAGCACTGAAAGTTTGTTTTGTTTCACAGGCAGCTTTACTTGTAATGTAAATCAGAATAGGTAACATATACATATATATTTTCATTATGTTATTTTTAAATGATCATAATTTTATTTTGATGAATGAAAAATTAGAAAAGTTGTATCATGGCTGTTGGCTAAAGTCGACGCTTGGCTGTGCGCCTTCATATCACAGCTGTCGGCTAAATTTGCTGCGCGCGTTCATCTGTGGCTATCGACTATAGTCGACGCTGGTACCGAAGTGGTTAATGGGTTTGCAAAGTTAAGTATTTTAGTCGAATCAACAACCACATAGGCATTTTTTTGGAAGATGATTCTATAAACAGGAAACAAGCAAATGAAAATAATCAACTGTCAACATTAATGGAATTGCTAATTGACTAATATTAGAGCAGCTAAAAGTAAAATTAACATATATACTATAGTTACTGTTTGGAAAATTTACTTTTTTTCAAAAACAGTTTCTTGAATATGGCAATAAAAATTATTTTCATATTAAAAAATCCTTGACATTGTCACCCTATACTTCTACTTCCACAAAATAAAACTTAGGTTAAAATTAAATTCAAAATTTATGCCTGATATTTTCTTCAGCACAGTTACTTTTATATAAAATATATTTAAAAGATAAGTCCTATGGATTTGGGGAACAACTTACCCACTCTCGCATTCACAGATTACCCATGGCTACCTACTGTTGAAAAGAGGGCAGTATAATTTAGAACTATTATCTACATATATCAATGGATGAGTTAAGTGTTACAGTGCCCTGGTGACAGGCTGGAGTCAAAAAGGGATCTAGGTTTCCCTCTAACAGTTTTAATGAATCCATTACATTTTTTACTTTCCAAATTCTCTACTCTGGTACAAAAATCATGTTTGGTTACCAGGGGAGGTGCTTGTTTAATCAGAAAACAAACAAACAATAATTTAGTTTTATCATAAAGACAGAAAAAAAATAGTTAAAGGAAGCAGAAGCCTTGTTAAATTACAAATAATTATGCTAGTGCTTTTCATGTCTCCTGACCATGTGATCATAATGGGCATTGGGAAGTAGACTCAGAATGACATTTCAACCACAGTTCAACATCATTATATGTCTACCTTTATCTATCTCCACTTGCAAAGTGAAAATCAAAAGCTTCCTTATAGTTAGGTAACTGTATTGGTGAATGAACTTGGACTTGAAGGTTTGAGCTGTGATTAAAATGATATTAGAGATGATTATTTTCCAGTCACCTGAATGATAAGTTAGTCAGATGCTGGTGCAATCAGCAGAATTTTTCCCTGTTCTTTTAACCTTCAGCATCCATACTTTCCCATATGCATCACATATTTCTCACTTGTAAAAATAACTAACAGTTGAGAGTTCACTATGCCAAACATGGTTCCTGGTGTTTTATATAGATTATCTCCCTTACTCTTCACAACCCAATGTGTAAAATACTATTATCTACATTTTACATGTGAAATTGAGACCTAGAGAATTATAGTAAATAACTTACCCAAAATTATACAGATAGTGATGAAACAGATTGTGTAGCTAAGCAATCTTGTTTCAGAACCTTTGCTGTCTCTTACCATATACCAGCTCTCCAATACATTACCAAATCCTTTTGTTATTTTTTTTTGTTTTAAGCAGCTCTCTAAGCTGACCAAGTCTCATTACTTTTTTTAATTCCCCAAGGAGTGTTTTCATTAAATCTTTACTTTAATCCCAATAATTATTAACATTTACAAGCAAAGGGCTAGCAAAATATAAGTAAAGTAAAAATGACAGCCTCTCCTTAATCTCACCAATGCCACTTAACTAAATTCTTTGGATTTATGTTCTCTGTATAAATCCTGGGGTTATGCCTGCTTATTTCTCTTGCCACCTTCCTATTATTCAAATTATGTGAATACTAAGTACATGGTTGGAATTTTAATAAATATTGCCTCATTTAGTTATTTTACACAACACACACACAACTGTGAAGTATGTATTATCAAACAGTTTTCAGATGGGGAAATTGAAACCTAGAAGTTATGAGTTACACAAAGCAACATAAATAGAAAGTGACAAAGTGGGGTTCCAACTGAAGTCTTCTGATACACAGAAATATACACATTCTACCACATTATACTGAGTACAAATTGAGGTTACCGACTGGAAAACATATGAACATGAAAACAATACTTATTATTGGTCAGTGATGAAGGGATAGTGTTCCATATTCAATCTTGGTTACAGGAAAGAAAAAAATTGGGGGTACTATATTAATTAAAGTAGGCTAGAATGTGGTAACAGATTAAAATATAAAATGACTCAATAAAACAGTTTATTTCTTGCCCACCCAAGTGTCCAGATAGGTTGCAGGTTAGTTATGCCTTTTCTAAAATGTGATGTTTAATGTTACCTAGGAGATTGCAGTGCAGGTGTTCAGAAAGGGAAAAGAACATGAAGAAAGTACACTGGATTCATTTTTTTTTTCCCTCATTTCTGCTCCTTTTTTATTTCAGTATATTGTAAGGGTACAAACATTTTGGTTACATAAATTGCTTTTGTACAGTTTGTATCAAAGTTATGTGTGTCCATCACTCATATAGTATACATTGTACCCTTTAGGTGTGAATTTACCCATCTCTTTCTCTCCCCTCTCACCTGCTTGATTTCCACTGAATTTTACTATCATATGTGCACATGAGTGTAGATCTATACGTCTCAATTTAGTAGTGAGTACATATGGTTTTTGTTCCTCCATTGTTGTGATACTTCACTTAAAGGGATTGTCTCCAAAAGCCTTGGCCATCAGTGACAGAGATCACTTCTACTCACATTCCATTGGTGAGAACTAGTCTTGTTGTTATGCAAGTTGCTAGCTGGGCAAGTACTACTTAGGTACAATGGCCACTAAAAGTAAGAAATTAGATTCAGATGAACAGATACTCTTTTATACCACAGAAGGTAATCAGTTGCTATTAAGTTCAACAATGACCTAAAATAGATTGCATATAAAATGGTATGTTTTTATTGTTATATGATGCCCAATGAATACAAATTGAGGTGAGCACTCTTGGCCTTTTCAGACATTTAAGATTTTATATATAAAATCATATATATACACACACATGCACATATACCTATAAATATATATTAGTTATATATATGTATATATATATGTGTATATATATATATGTTATAGTGTTGAGGTGTTTAAGTAAGAAGATATGCCTAAGGTGATTACAGAGGAAAAATAAATAAGACACAATTATGTAAGTTTCATGTTTGCCACCTGAAAAATTTTCTTTAATAGCCACTCACTTCTAACGATTCTCAAATGAAAAATAAACACATTGTAAATGTTGTTAGAATAATTTACTGTTCATCAGAAATGAGAAATTAATAAAACAATTTACTGTTCACACATGTATAATCAAAATCAAATGAGAACAACTGTTTAATTTTTTTCAATGACATATTTAGCCTCCCAGCCACCAGAAGGGAAAGAAAACTTTGGCAAGTTAGGACAAAAGGTACTCATCTGCATCTGTTATCTTTTCTTTTTCTATTTCAGCATATTATGGGGGTACAAATGTTTAGGTTACGTATATTGCCCTTGCCCCACCAAGTCAGAGCTTCAAGCGTGTCCATCCCCCAGACGGTGCGCACCACACCCATTAGGTGTGAAATACCCATCAGCTCCTCCCCTCTCCCTTCCAACAGATATCTCAATAGCTAAGTCTATCACTTATTTCAAGTTAATATATCCCTTTTGTAGTTAAACTTCCTATAATCACCCTATTTAAAATCTCATTTGCTCTTACCCTACACCTGCCATCAGGCCTTCTAATCTACAAACCTCTATTTATTTCCATAACACATGTCAACTTTTAACATCGTATATATTGCATTTATTTATTAAATTCTTTATATATTGTCTGTAACCCCTAATGAGAATATACTCTATGTGAAGACATATTTTTGTCTTGTTCAGTGATCAACCTTATTACCTAGAACAATATCTGGCACAAAATAGTTTCTAAAGAAATACTTTTGCCACCTGGGGACTGGACTCGCTTGAAGCTTTGGCACGTTGTGGGGGGGGAGGAGTGGTAGGGGCAATGTATGTAATCCTAACAATATTTGTACCCCCATTATATTATGAAATAAAAAAAAAGAAAGGTCAAGAAAAAAAAATGAACTTAGAAAGTCATAGAATCTATTGAATTGGAAAATCTTAAGAATAAAGTTATTAATTATAATCAATTATAGTCCTGCATCACATGAGAAAAAAAATAAAAATAAAAAATAAATGTGTGAATTCTTCCACTCAGTCCTCAGAGCATTCCATTTTTATATTTTTAGAGCTGTTATGTATTTTTTGTTTGTTTTCTTTGTATCTCATGTATCATATGTGTTTTTGCCCCATGAGAGTAGGGAGTGTCTTACCCTTTTTTAAAATCCATTTCTAGGCTCAAAAAAGTGTTACATATTTAGTAGGCATTCAAAATACAATAACAAAACCAAACAAAGAACCTTTTCAATTTTTTTTATTTGAGAGTATTACAGGGGTACAAACACATTGGTTACATAAATTGCCTTTGCACTGCCTGAGTCAGAGCTACAAGCATGCCCATCCCCTAGACAGTGTGCACCACACCCACTAGGTGTGAATGTACCCATTCCCTGCCCACCTGCCACCTGCCTGACATATGATGAATGTTCTTCTATATGTGTGCATCCAATAAAGGGCTGATAACTAGAAACTGTGTAGAACTCAGGAAAATTAACAAGAAAAAATCAAACAACCTCATTACAAAAAAAGGTGGGCAAAGAACATGAACATAAACTTTTCAAAAGAAGACAGACTAATGGTCTTTTCAATTATTATGTTCATGTTTGTAGATACATATCAATTATGAGATTTGAGTGTGTTTTGCAATATTGACTGGTAATATAAATGGCACTTTTTGAAATGCACCCTGTATGTTTGCGACCCATGAGTAAACTACATTCTTGAGTTCCAACCTCATAGCCTTTCTTTCTGTCCTTTGACAATACTAAACCTGTAGAAACTCAGGGAATATTTTTCTTCCTGTTTTTCTTTTTGGCTGAAATGCTACCCTATTAAATTTTATATATATTAAAATTGCATTTTCTCTCACCTTACACCTCCCGTCAGAAGTATATACATGTGTGCGTATGTGTGTATGTGTATACACACACACACACACACTTTATTTTTTAGGGCAGCTTTATGTTCAGAGCAAAACAGAACAGAAAGTACAGAAAATTCCCATATACTCATGACTCCACACACCCACAGTATCCTCCACTCTCAACTTCCCACACCAGAGGGATACATTTTTACATTCTATGAACTTACATTGACACATCATTAGCATTCAAAATTAATACATTAGGATTAATTCTTGGTGTTGTACACTCTATGGGCCTCGACAAATGTATAATGGCATGTATCCACCACTGTAGTGTTGGGGGCTGATTTTGGCATTATGCCTTATACTAATCATTCACTATAGTCTGTAATGTATGTGTGCTGCATGACGCAGCAGTAACCAGTATTTTCTTCAGACACGGTTACTGCCTTGGGACATAACAAGAGGCCTGAGTTTCTGCACATAAACAAATGCTGCCCAGCTCCCATATGGTGGGCCCCCGTGGTGGGAGTCTGGAGGCCATAAAGATAAGAAGAACATTCCAAAGGTCTGGCCCTGTAAGATGGTTGGTAGTCAATGACGAGTAAGATCCCTCAAGGGAGGGATGACCTAAGACAGGCACAATCGTGGGGGCCTGCCACTGACTGGGAGAGAGCACAAGAAGTTCTTCTGATGGCTGCATTGTTTAATGTTGCTTATTTCGGCCTTGACTTTTGAGCTATGTCCAGCGTTGGTGCCTCAAGTAACCGTTTCAAGGTCTGAGACCATGGGAAATTGTCCCATTGTGATACAACTCTGGAATTGATGGTTATCGCTGCTATGCTCAGATGCTCACGTACAAGGAACTAACCTTGGGTCTTGGGGGTATAAAAATAAAGCGACCGGTGCATTAGGCACTCAAGTCATGTAAAGTCTCTGTGTGTGTGTCTGTGTCATTCTTTTATGTTCTGTGTTCTTCCCCCATCCTGTAATCGGGCCACATCAGTATAGTATAATACGGAACATTTTTACTGTCCTAGAAGTCCTGTGTTTCACTTATTTCTCTCTACCCCTCCCTAACATCTGGCAACCACTGATATTTTTACTTTCTCCATAGTTTTGCCTTTTTAACAATTTAATATTTGGAATAATACAGTGTGTAGCATTTTCCAGATTGGACTTTTTCACTTTGTAATGTATTGCTAAGTTTCCTCCATGTCTTTTCATGGTTTGATAGCTCATTTCTCATTAGCACTGAGTAATATTCCATTTTCTAGATGTACCAAAGTTTATTTATCCTTTCACCTACTGGAGTACATCTTGGTTGCTTCAAAGTTTCAGAAATATGAATGAAGCTACTATAAGTATCTCTGTGCAGGTTGTTGTGAGGGCATAAGTTTTCAACATTTTTGAGTAAATAGCAAAGAATCATGTCTGCTGAATCATATGGTAAAAATATGTTTAGTTTGTAAGAAACAACCAAACTGTCTTCCATAATGGTGGTATTATTTTGCATTCTTATCAGCAATGAATGAAGCTTCTGGATGCCCCACATTCTCACCAGCATTTGATGTTGTTAATGTTTTGAATTTTCACTGTTTTAATAAGTATGTATTAATTAGTACCACATTGTTGTTTGAATTACTTAATGACATATGATGTTAAGGATCTGTCCATATGCTTATTTTGCATCTGCATATCTTCTTTCAAATGATGTTTCCTCAGATATTTTGCTCACATTTAAATGAGGTTGCTTATTTTCTTGTGGTTGAGTCTAAGACTTCTTTGTATAGTCTGAATAAGAGTTCTTTATCAAATGTATTTTGCAAATATTTTCTCTTAGTCTATGCCTTATCTTTGAATTCTCTTGGCAGTATCTTTTGCAAAACACAGTTTGGTTTATTTATTTATTTATTTGTATTTTTTCAGCATATTATAGGGGTGCAAAAGTTTAGGTTATGTATATTGCCCTTGCCACACCCAAGTCAGAGCTTCACGCAAGTCCATCCCCCACACAGTGTGCACCACAGCCATTAGATGTGAATATACTCATCCCCTCCTCCTCCTCTCACCTGCCGGATGCCCAATGAATGTTATTACTATATGTGCATTTAAATTTAAATGGGGTCCAGGTTATCAATTTCTTTCATTGATCGTTCCTCAAAAAAATCATCGCCAAGCCAAGGTCATTTACATTTTCTCTAATGTTATCTTTTAGGAGTTTAAAGTTTTGCATTTTACATGTACATGTTAATATATGTGAATGATCCATTTACACTTAATTTTTGTAAAGTTTTTTGGTCTGTATCTAGATTTATTTTAAGTTTTTTGCATGTAGATATCCAGTTTTCCATCATTTGAAGGACTACCTTCTTTCCATTCTTTTGTTTTCCTTTGTCAAAGTTCAGTTGTGCGGATCTTTTTCTGGTTGTTTTATTCTGTTCCCTTGATTTATTTGTCCATTCCTTTACTAAGACCACACTGTCGTGATTATAGTAGCTTTATAGTAACTCTTGATGTCATGTGTGTCAATTACCAACTTTACTCTTCTCCTTCAGTTTTGTGCTGGCTATTCTGGTCCTTTTGACTCTCCATACTTTAGAATCAGTATGTCAATATCCAAAAAATAACTTCTGAAAATTTAGATTGGGATTTCCATTCAACTTATAAATCAAGTTGGGAATAGTTGACATCCTGACAATATTGTGTCTTCCTATCTATGAATATGGAAAGTCCCTCTACTTACTTAATTCTTTGATGTTTTTTCAGAGTTTTGTGGTTTTTCTCATATGGATCCTGTGCTTATTTTTTTAGATTCATATCTAAGTACTTTATTTTGTGCTTATGTAAATGGAATTGTGTATTCATTTGAAATCCCACTTGTTCATTGCTTCTGTGTAGGAGACTGATTGACTTTTATATATAACCTATATCCTGAAACCTTTGTATAATTGCTTTTTAGTTCCAGGAGTTCTGTTGCTGTTGATGATGATGATGGTGATTTGTTCTGTTTTTCTTCATATACAATATAATCAGAAAACAAACACAATTTTATTCTCCTCCTTTTCAGTCTGTATACATTTATTTTTATCTATTATGTTATTGAATTAGCTAGGACTTCTGGTATGATGATGAAAAGGAGTGGTGATATCTCATTGTAACCTAAAATTTTTATACCCCCTTAATATTTTGAAATAATAAAAAGAGTGGTAAAACAGGACATTTTTGCCTTCTTCCTGATAATTGGTGGGAAAACTTCACATTTTCCACCATTAAATATGATGCTGGACATAAGGTTTCTGTACATGTTCTTTGTCAAGTTGAGGAAGTTTCCTCTATTCCTAGTTTGCTGAGAGCTTTTTACTTTTTTATCATGAATGGGCATTGGATTTTTTCAAATGCTTTTTCTGCATCTATTTATGTTATGATATTGTCCTTTTTTAGACTGTTGCTATGATGGATGGTTTCATTGAGATCCTATAAGGATAATACCATACACAGAGTAGCACAAACAACAAATATTTACTTCTCACAGTTCTAGAAGATTTGGGATTCTACATCAAGGCACCAGCAGATTCAGTATTTGATGAGGGCCTGCTCTCACTCCCAGCTGTGTCATCACATGGGAGAAGGGACAAAGGAGCTTTATGGAGACTCTAAAGACAGTAATACCATTTATGAGGGCTCTACTCTCATGACTTAATCATCTTCCCAAAGACCTCCCCTTTTAATACCATCACATTAGAGGTTAGGATATCAACATACAAATTTTGAGGTGAGACAGAAATATTCTTTCGATAATAGATTACATTAATTGATTTATGAGAATCGAGCCACCTTTGTATGTCTGAAATAGATTCTACTTGCTAATAACGTATAATTTTTTTTCTATAATGTTGGATTTAATATGCTAATATTTTGTTGATGATTTTTTGCATCTATGTTCATGAGAGATATTAGTCTGCAGTTTACTTTCCTGTAATCTGCTGTCTTGTTTTTCTGGTTAGGGCATTTATGACCTCAACAAAATGAATTAAATGTATTCTCTCTTTCTTTATCCTCTGGAAGAGATTGTAAATAATTGGTAAAATTTCTTCCTTAAATGTTTGGGAGAATTTATCAGAGAAACAATCTGGGCCTAGTGCTTTCTGTTTTGAAAGGTTGTTGATAATTGATTAATTTTATTCTATACATATAAACCTAGTCCAATTATCTAGTTCTTGTTTTGTGATATTTTGTGGATTATGTTTTTCAAGGAATTAGGTCATTTTACCTATGTTGTCAAGTTTGTGAGCATAGATTTGTTCAAGTCTTTATTATCCTTTTATTGTCAATGGGCTCTTTAGGGATGTCTTCATTTCATTTCTGAAAATAGTAATATTTGTCTTCTTTTTTTTCTTGACTTAGCCTGGCTATAAATATAGCAATTTTCTTAATATTTTCAAAGAAATAGCTTTTGTTTTCATTGATTTTATCTATCGATTTTTTTAAATTTTATTGATTTCTATGCTAATTTTCAGTAGTTTATCTTCTGCTTAATTTGGATTTAATGACTCTACTTTTTCTGGCTTTCTAAAGAGGAATCTGAGATTATGGATTTTAGATCTTTCTTTTTTTCCAACGTATGCATTCAATGGTATAACTTTTCTTCCTCTATTGCTTTCACTGCATCCCACAATTTTTAATAAGTTGAATATTCACTTTTATTTAGTTCAAAATATATTAAAATTTTTCCTAATGTTTTGTGTTTGACTCATGTGTTATTTAAAAGTGTGTCGTTTAAACTCCCTGTTATTTGGGATTTTCCAGCTATATTCCTGGTTTTGGTTTCTAAGTTAAGTCCATTGTTGTCTGAGCTAATACATGATTATTGCTATCCTTTTAAATTTGCTAAGCTGTGTTTTACGTCCCACAATGTGACCTATTTTGGTGAATTTTCTGTCTGAGCTTCCTAAGGGTGTGTACTCTGCTGTTATTGGATGAATTAGTCCATATATATCAATTATATCTATTAATAGTTTTTTGATACTACTATTGGGTTGAGCTGTGTCATTACTGATTTTCTGCCTGATGGATTTGTTCATTTCTGATAAAGGGATGTTAAAGTCTCTAATTATAATATCAATTGTATGGGTTTTTTTCCTTCTAATTCTGTTTTTGTGTCATGTATTTTAGTGCTCTGTTGTTAGGTGCATACAATTTAGAGATTATCATGACGTCCTAAAGAATTTACTCCTTGTCATTATGCAATGCCTCTCTTTATCCCTGATAATTTTTTTTGTTTTTAAATCTTATATTGGTTTATTATCTATTTAACAAATGTTTATTGAACATTTATAAAGTTCCTGTTTTCATAGAATTTACATTTTATTTTATTTATTTTTTTATTTCAGCATATTGTTGGGGTACAAATGTTTAGGCTACACATATTGCCCTTGCTCCCCGCCCCCAGTCAGAGCTTCAAGTGTGTCCATTCCCCAGACGGTGTGTACAGCACTCATTATGTATGTATATACCCATTCCCTCTTTCCCCCTCCCATCTGTCCGACGTCCAATGAATGTTATTCCTATATGTGTACTTAGGTGTTGATCAGTTAAAACGAATTTGATGGTAAGTACATATGGTGCTAATTTTTCGATTCTTGGGATACTTCACTTAGGAGAATGGATTCCAGCTCTACCCAGGATAATACAAGAGGTGCTATATCAGCATTGTTTCTTATAACTGAATAGTACTCCATGGTATACATATGCCACATTTTATTAATCTACTCATGTGTTGATGGGCACATGGGTTGTTTCTACATCCTCCAATTGTGAATTGTGCTGCTATAAATATTTGAGTGTAGGTGTCTTTTTATACAATGTCTTTTGTTCTTTTGGATAGATGCCCGGTAATGGGATTGCTGAATCAAATTTTAGCTGCACAGCCAAACAAGTTATCACGAGAGCAAACAGACAACCTACAGAATGGGAGAAAATATTCACATGCTACACATCCAATAAAGGGCTGATAACTAGAATCTATTTATAACTGAGGGAAATCAGCAAGAAAAAAATCAAACTGCCCTATCAAAAAGTGGGCAAAGGACATGAACACACCCTTTCCATAAGAAGACAGAATAATGGCCAACAAACATAAGAAAAATG
>CAUYPO010038606.1:0-39992 GCA_963574435.1 Cheirogaleus major
GAACCGCCTCTTTCTCAACACTGCCCAGAGGTGGAGTTAGACTCTATAGTGTGAAGCATCTGGATCCAAGTTGTAGGAGAATGTTGGTGTTGGTGTCGTCCCTGATTATATCTAGAAAAGTAGTCACCTTCGCCACTCCACCTTGCCAAGACCTGCTCTGCTCTCTGAACACAGTGCGCAGGCGGGTAGAGCAGCGAGAGACCGCCTGAGATCAGTCTGGCGATTCAGCGGTGTGAACTGCCACTCTCCGCCTTCTACCCCTTTAAACTCCTAATTTGTGATAAATGGCAGGCGTGGGAATAGCCTCTTTCTCAGCTCTGCCCCAAAGCTGATACGGAACCTTTGGCATAAAGCGCCAGGTCTCAAGTCGCAGGAGGGTGCGGGTGATAACGTCTCTTCCAGTTATACCTGGAAAAGCCACCACCTTCGCAGCTCCACTTTGTCCAGGTGGACTCTTCTCTCTGCACACAGAGCACGAGGTGGCTTGTGCTGAGAGAGACCGTCTGAGATCAGACAGGCAGGGCAGCCTCTACCGGCCACTCTGCCCCTACTGTCTCTTTAAATACCAAATTGGAGATAAGTGGCAGGAATGGGAACAGTCTTTTTCTCCGCTCCGCCCCAAGGCAGAGTTGGTATCTTTGGCCTAAAGCATCGTCCCCAAGTCGCAGGAGGGTGTGGATGAAAATTTCTCTCCTGGCTCTATCTAGCAAAAGCAGGCTCCTTCACAGCTCGGCCTTGTCCAGGCGGGTTCTGCTCTCTGGCCGCAGAGCGCAAGGGGGCTGTGTAGTGAGAGACTGTCCAATATCAGGCTGGCGGGGCAGGCACACCCGCCTATTTCCCCCTACCGTTTCCCTAGATATAGAACCGCAGACAAGCGGCAGGTGGACTCCTACCTTTTCTCAGCTCCGCCCCAAGGCAGAGTTGGGACCTTTGGTGTAGAGAGCCCAGAGCCAAGTTGCAGGAGAGCGTGGGTGAAAGTTTCTATCCTGGCTGTCTCTGGAAAATCCTGTCTCTTTCACAGCTTGGCCCTGCCCTGGCGAGCTCTACTCTCTGGGCGCAGAGAGCAAGGGGGTTGTGTAGCGAGAGACTGTCCAATATCAAGCTGGTGGGGCAGGCACACCCGCCTATTTCCCCCTACCGTTTCCCTAGAAGCAGAACCGCACACAAGCGGCAGGTATGGACTCCGACCTTTTCTCCGCTCCGCCCCAAGGCGGAGTTGGGACCTTTGGCCCAGAGAGCCTGGAACCAAGTTGCAGGAGTGCGTGGATGAAAGTTTCTATCCTGGCTGTCTCTGGAAAACCCTGTCTCTTTCACAGCTCGGCCCTGCCCTGGCGAGCTCTACTCTCTGGGCGCAGAGAGCAAGTGGGTTGTGTAGGGAGGGATCCGACCATCCAATATCGGACTGGGAGGCAGCAGCGCCTATCGCCACTCCCTCTCCCCTTTCCAAACACCAAGTCCAAGTCAGACTGCAGGGATGGGGACACGGGAGCAGTGTTGGAGGCGCAGAGGGACTTCCTCCCACTCGCGGAGTCCCAAGGGATCAAGGAACCTAGCTTTGCACTCTGTGTCTACACAGCGCCAGCCAAAACCTCAACCATATCCAAGGTCAAAGCCTCCTTTCGTGTATACTCCCCTCATCCTGGACCTGGAAGCGACCTGCAGGTTGATGCCGGAGTAGGCTCTCGTTCCTGCTGAGCAGGGGAGCGATCACTGGGTTCGGACCCTCCCCCACCTGAAACTGCCTCCGCTGCACGCTGAAGAGAGTTCAAAATGTTCCCTGCTCTAGTCTTCTCTCCACACAGCTTTTTCCAGCGCATTCCATCAAGTTCAGGCACTTCCAGGCATAGTGGGTGTGGAGTTCGGTGTAGGAGAGGGCGACTCTCAGTGCCAGGTAGGGCTGGTGCCACTGCCGGCCGGCAGTGGCTCAGACCGTGTCTCACTCCCTCCCTGTTGTATATTTCCGATTCCGCGGGAAAGAATATCCGAACCACCTTTGATTTCAGCTGTAGATTGTCTTATCCCTCCGTTTCCCGGTGAATGTCTGCAAGCTTGTGAAGCTGGTCCTGTGGACATGTAGGTCGTTCGCGTGTGGTTTCCGCCTTCTTCACTTTCCGCACTGGGAGCAGAGAGCCAGGAGGACACCCCTACTCCGCCATTTTTCCTCTAGATCCACAATCATTCTTTTGAGGTTATGGATACTACTACACCAAACTACAAAGATTAGAATTATTATTAATATATAATCCAATCTCCATTATTCTGCCTGCATTATTAACTTTTTTGGTAAATAATTGTTGACCTAAAAAGTATACACTCTCATTCCTACAGTTATTAGCTAAGGTGTTCTCATTATTATATTAATTGTAAGTCTGTTTTCTGTTTTACATTTAAAATTTCTTAACTGTTTTTGTTCCTATAATCAGTAGCTTCCACAGTTGTCATTATGGCAGTACTTTACTCTTGCAATAATAAATATGCATCTATACTTCAACTGACTGGCTTGGCTCCCCTCAAATGCTAGACTGAAGGAGGGATTAATTTTCTGGGATAGTTTTTCTCTGCACTACTGATATTTTCACTAGATAATTTTTTGTCATGCATCTGTCCTAGGCATTGTAGGATGGTTGGCAGGATTCCTGGCCTCTGTTCACTAGATGCAAGTAGCAAATCTCCCCTCCTCCAGGTGAGACAATCGGAAAAAAAAAAAATGTCTCCAGATATTGCCAAGTATCCCCTCCCAGGTTGAGAACCACCACTGCTCTGAAATAGTAATTTCTAGTTTTCCCAAGGTAGTATATTCTCTTTATTCACAAAAGAACCATCTGTGGGTTTTTGTTTTGCTTTAACTGGGAATACATGCCAAGTTGTCTTTGTCTACTAAAGGAGAGGGTAGTAGTTTATATAATAGACTCACTAGTTTTAATTTTGGCCCCCTCCTTACTCCCTTCGTACTGTCTCAAGCTCTCTAGCCTCCCTCAAGAAGCCCGAATCTTGTCTCCACCTCATCTTCCTCTTGGAGTGTTCTGGGCTGTGGCCTCCTCTGCTACCTCCATCCATCAAAATGCTTCCATCCATTTTGTGGTTTCCAGAAACGGATTGAAATTTGTCATCCATTGCGGATCTTCCTTATCATTCTAGGTGCTGTCATTTTAAGGGCATCCTGAGACAGAAGCGCATGCTTACATTCACCTGTCATCTACCTGGGAGCTGCACAGTTGTTTTAAAATAGAAACCTTGGAGAAGAGTTTTTCTACACTCAACAAATATATTTAAGTGCCATGTTCTGACCTTTTCCCATTGACTCCCAACCTTTCTTTTCTAGGGCTCATTATCCTGGAACCCATTCAATAAGGGATGCAAAGCTGACTGCGAAGAAGCTTTGGGCTTCTGAAGATTTTAGCACTTTAAACAATGACATGGGTGCAGGCTGCTGGGGTCGTATATTGAATCAGAATTATGTCAATGGCTATATGACTTCGTAAGTTATTAAAAATCTTTTAGAGTTTTTATTATGAAAAATTTATGTAATAAGTAGAAAAATGAACTTCTGTATTCTCACAACCTAGAATCAATGATTGTAAACATTTTGCCTTATTAACTTCATCTACACTGATACCTATAACTAATCTATATCTAATCTGTGTCTATTTTTCTATATTTCAATGTAGTCTGTATTAAAACGTTGGGTTTATTGAAGTATAACTTATTTATAGTGAAACGTGCAGCTCTCTGATTTTTGACAAGCTACATATGTTTCAATGAATATTTACAAAGTAAATTACTTTATATATCTTGACACTTCACAATGTATAAATATTTGAGCATGCGTCTCCAAAATATATGGATATTCTTCAATATGACCACAGTATCATTTTCATACCTAAGAGTACTTTAAAATATTTCTAATACCCCATTTCTATTCACATTTTCCTTATTGTCCCCCCAAATGTCATTTATAGCTATTTTTTAAAAGGAAGATCTAGTCAAGCACCATGCATTGCATTTAGAGCTTATCCCCTTCAAGTCTCTTTTAATCTAGAATAGTTTCCTTAATCCTCCTTTTTTTAATGACAGTGATCTTTTGAGAGGACCAGTCCGGTTGTCTTGAGGACTGTCCATTTCCCAGTCTGCCTGATTGATGCCTCATCACTTAACTTGTGTAATTGTTGGTTTACAAAACAGAGGTTCTTAAGCGAGAACACAACTCTTTTTATTTCTAATTGAAGCATTTCTTAAATGCTTTGAAAAATACTTTAATTGTAATAAGGTTCAAATTAGCTTTCTAAAATAATGATAAATAGAACAAAAACAAACCAATATATGTATTTTTGTGACATTGATGTGAGTTGCTATATATTGTGTTTATTTTTATATTTTTGGAAGAAAAGATGAACATCATAGAGAGTTTGGTTGTACTAATTCGGTATTAAAAGTAATGCATATTCATGGCAGAGAATTTATAAACTGAAGATAAGTACAAATAAGGAAACAAAATCACTCATCATCTTACCATCCAAAAATAACCATCCTTAAAAATTTTGGTGTATATCTTTCTATTTATATTTATATGTATACATTTTTAATACAAAATTGAGACCATACTATATAATCTGTTTAGTAAGCTGCTTTTCACTTAACATGGCATTATGACCTTTTTCTCATATTTAAGTGTATTTTTACTTCATCATTTTGAATGGCTATGTATATTCTGTCACATAAATCAGTATTTCCCAAACTTGCCTTGTCTTAAGAAGCACCTGAAACACTTGTTCTACTGATTCCTCAGTAGCTGCCCAGACTTACTGAGTTGGAATCTACAGGGAAGGCTCCTGGGATTCTGTCTGTCTGTTCAGTGCCCCCAGCTGATCTGATGCCACACAAGTTTGGGAAACCCTGATGTAGAAAATATTAAATATATTATACCTCATTGAATATTCCCCTCTTCTTAAAAATAGTAGTTGTCTCTATTTTAATTAATAGCTTTATACAAACTGAAGTGATCAATCGAATACAAATATCTTCACACACACATGTGACTATTTCCTTAGGGTGTATTCTTAGAAATGGAATGTCTGGGTCAGAGATATATATAGGTTTTGAAGATTTTTCTGCATATTTTAGAAAATTCCCTTCTGAAAGTTTGTCTCAACTTATACTTCTATCGTTAGCCAGAGAGGATACAAGGCATCTTGCAAACCATGGGAAAAATCATGAAAACCCTTGAAATGTTCACTGCTAGTTAAGGTTTTTTGAAAATTGGAACCATTATTTCTAACATGTGTTGACAAAATTAAAAGGCTCTGATTTGCTCAGAATGCCAGTCTGTTGTTTTATGATGGATAAGGACTTGATGAAAAATTAAAATTCTGTGGGTAAGCTCTGTTTTTTTTTTAGCTGTGAGAACCCAGCAATACAAGGTTTGAGAACTTATTTTTTGCCCTTGGATTTTCTGAGAACCCCAGAATCACAGTCTTAGGGTTCGCACCTGCTGTGGACTATTAGTGCCTGATCATCTGAAAGAATGGGCCAAAAAACAGACCTGAAGCTGATCTAATTACTACTTACAGATGAAGCAGAGTGAGAGCAATACTATGGCCCAGACATGTTCTGTACTCTTCATGTGCATTGGTACATTTAATCCTCACAACAGTCATGTGAGCTAGGTACAGTTATTATCCTCATTTTATAGATGAGGAAACTGAGTCCAGAGAGGTTAAGTGTTGGAACCATGATTTGAACCCAGGCAGTCTGACTCTAATAGTTTTCAATTGTAAAACTTTGGAACAGTTCAGACTCAAGTTCATAAAAATTATGTCATGAAACTGGGCTATTAAGAAGGCTGACTATTGAAAGGAAAGCAGATATGGATAAAGCCTTAATTGTATTTGACTCAAATTTGTGACATGTCTGGTACTGGAAGAGCATGATTCATCTTCTGGCTACACTGTTGTTTAGTAAAAAAACTTATACATCTCATAAGACATTTGTATTTTTTTTATTATGTGATTCACCATTAAAAATATTGAAATGTATCCAACACTGAATTTTTTAAAATGTGAGTGAATTTAGGCAAGTTATATTTTCTTGTTTTGGGTCGTTGTTTTATGGCTATTTACATATATTTATATAACTGATAAGGTTTTTTTACTCCAGGTTTTTTAGACATTGACATTTTTATCACAAGTTATTTTGGTGTTTCTCTTTTATCAAACGTATCTTTTAGCACAATCGCTTGGAATTTGGTGGCTAGTTACTATGAACAGTTGCCATATGGGCGATGTAGCTTGATGACTGCCCAGGAGCCATGGAGTGGACACTATGAAGTAGCATCTCCTGTCTGGGTATCAGGTATGGTTCCCATTCCATCCCTCACTCCCTGAATTCCTCTCTAAGAGACAATGCAGAAAACACCTAGAGGAGATTATATAAACTGTGTGTGTGTGTGTGTGTTCGTCCATGTTTTAAGTGTATATCTCAATTTTAAGGAAGATTTGCCAGTGTTTTATAAGACTGTTTGGGGTAACTAGACTACTTTCTGTATTTCATTCTTGATTATTTTAAGACCAGGCTCTTAGAAAAGAATAGGAAAGGTGGAGGGGGAGTGGAAGGGGGTGGGGGGAGCTGTCCAATGATGGAGAAAGAAATAAATGATCATCTAAGTGTATAATTACAAATTATGATAATTACTAATAAAATAATGTCCTTGCAAAGATTCATTCCAACTCAGAGTATCTAAAAGTCTTACAGTTACTTTTAGAGTCACTTTGTTCTTTAATATTAATATAGTTTTGTTGATTAGAATAGTGTGCTAACACAATCAAAGGTGGGTGATTAACATACTCTATTGAGTCATTAAATGAATAAATGTAAAAGTTGTATGAAATATCATGGCTTTAGATTGTTCTTTAAATCTACTGATGTACATTGTTAAAAGGTAATTTTTAGAAAAGGTAAAATCATGACTCTCATATAGATTAAAAAAATGAACACATGCTGAAGATTTATGTTACTTATGTGATAGGAGGGAACTGGGCAGGTGTTAGAACCAGTTCAAAAGGGAAGGTGAACATAGCACAAGTTTTTGTGGAGTAAAGGAATTTGAGGTGAATTGCACATGGAAGCAAATTTCCCACACAGAGGGGAAATCAATTAAATCCCTGCCAGACATGGCATAATTTGTATAGCTCAAAGACAATGAACAGGGCTATAGATACTACATTCATTTTTATTGAAACACAAAAGTTTTTCTACAGTATTATTCATTAGTCACAAGAAAAGTTAAGATCATGCAGACAATGGATTGCATGGTAATACTTTTTTTATGAAGGGATATAACCATACTATAATAATAATATAATTTTAAAAAATTTTAAAAATCTGTTGCTGATAAATATTGAAGTTTTTTTTACAAATATTTTGTAAAAGATCATTTATGACCATTTTGTTTTAAAATAATAACAATCTTTTCAAAAAAATCAATTTCTTTAAAGGTTAGATGCTTTCAGAGGAAAATTATGAATTCAAAGTGAATTTATTTTTATTTTAAACTCATATTTTGGTGGTTTTCTTTTTTAGTTGATGTGTTCTCCTCAGAGAGATTTGTAATCATGAAATTAACCCTGATATTATTCTAAACTTCTTAAATTATTCTCTCAAAAATATGGAAAAATTAAGATGGACTTGTACGTCTTGGTTGGTTAACCCCTTAAATGTTGAAACTGTTCATCCCACATTTTCTAGATGAGCTAACATACTCTTTCAATTTTGTGACTTTTGTAGGGGGTTGGGATGTGGAATATTGCTTAGTATCTTTTCAGCACCAGCTTACGAGGTGACCAATACATATATATGTTATGTAAATAAATTTGTTTGAAACCATAAAACTTACTTTTTGAAATGCATTGTTAACTTTTTTTAACCTCTTTTAATGGTAGCTATATTAGGTTGGGTTAAATAGAGATGAACAAAGATTAGGAGGCACTAACTTTATTTTGTTCTTGAAAAATAAGACTGATCTTGAACCGACAGGTTAATTTATTTTTACCTATCATCCCAAGAATTTTCCTGCAATTGTAGTGTTTAACTGGATTAATTATTTAAAAATTAAGACATGAGGTTGGCATGTACTTTCCTCTAAAATAGAAAATAACTTGTTAGAATCAATCAGACTCGAATTGGTAATACAGCTTTATGTTGCTGTTGAAGAAACCCTATTACCATTTTTATCTTACTTGGATCTTTCTCTGCTTTTCTCTATAGCTCATACCACTCAGTTTACTCAACCAGGTTGGTATTACCTGAAGACAGTTGGCCATTTAGAGAAAGGAGGAAGCTACGTAGCTCTGACTGACGGCTTAGGTAACCTCACCATCATCATTGAAACTATGGTAAGTTTTTATTGTTGCTATTGGATCAGCTCATCTCTTTAGTATTGGAAAAATAACCTAATACAAAACTGAACACCTTACACAGACAACTGTCAAGATCTTATAGCTTTCAATTAAAAATTTTAGCCATGAGTCAATAAAACATAGCAACATAACTTAAGATTTACATAAAATAGTTAGCTCTAATCTTTTCTCCACTTGGTGTTTCTGGCAAATAGGACAAATTAAGGTTACTTGTTTGCCAATATTTATGGAGGAGACCTTCAAGATCTTCCCTTCCCTGATATGTAATTTTATGGAGGTTGTGGCTTTTTCCTTTTTCAGCCTAAGGCAGTTGCTTCTGGGGGACCTTGAGTCAGTTGAGAGCAGGGGACTTAGAGTTCAAGTGATTGAGGAGCTGGAGTGGGAAGAGACAAGGTCTGGCAGTGAGGGACAGAGGGATGGGAGAAGGTGGGGGCTTCAAGGAGGACATACCAAGGATTCAGGGGAATTGAATAGGAGAGCGAAGGCAAAAGGAGGAAGGAGGAATAGAAGCACATAGAAAGAAGAGGGCTTAGGGGTGCCAGTTTGGGGAGATCTTAAGCTTCCTAAAGAGTTTAGTGAAGTTCTAGCAAGAAGGAAGTGGACAGAGTTGTTATAACATACAATCATCAGGGCTTTGAGAGAGGCTTCAGTTGACTAAGAAGTTCCTATAGGAGAAGCAGGATCCAAAAGAGAGAACAGAGAGGCCTTAAAAAAAAATCAATCAGTCAATCAATCTATCTATATCTGATAATATATATATATATACACACACACACACATATATATATATATATTATCAGATTTCAACCAGGACAAACAGCAAATGTTCCTGGCAGCATTGAACTCCTTTTTAAACTAAATGTATCTATCAGGTTTCTTAAAACCAAAATCAATAAGCCTTTTATGATCTACCATGGCTGAACAAGGAATCTTCAAAAGAGAGCATAAAATAAGATCTAGAACTACTCCCAAAGATAGGCAAAAGAAAGATAGACACAGATAACCTCTTCATCCCTTCTCCCCCAAGAGCTGGAAACAGTCGATATGCTAGCCACAGATGGGGTACAACCCAAATTTTGTCTGGTCATGTTCTTGGGGTCCCCAACTTGAAATTAGCTGTCTGCATGCACAGACTAATAGCTTGCATGCCTCCGACAGGCAGAAAGTCAAGTCAAATTCTCAGGACACAAAATGAGACAAACAGGAAAGCAGTAGTTGTCCCTGGGAGGGAAAGGATCCTTGGAAAACAATTACAATAAAAATTAATCGGTGTGTGCCATAAATGTATTTGGAGTTTAGCTGTGAATTCAAAATTTGAGTCCGTCGAAGTGTCATTGAGCTTTGCTTTGAGTATGCACACACAATACACATTCAGTAAAGGTTATTAAAAAAAGTCTTTTCAAATTTGAATTAAACTCTTGTTTGTTACCTAATGTGTACTATTTCTATTAATCTTGGGGCATTAACTATTTAACTTTTTTCCCCCCTAACATAGCTTGTACATCATTTGTATAACTTATGTGATTTTTTTTTTCAGAGTCATAAACATTCTATGTGTATACGGCCATTTCTTCCTTATTTCAATGTGTCACAACAATTTGCTACCTTTGTTCTTAAGGGATCTTTTGTAAGTAAATATGTGTGACTTTTATTTTTATTTTTATTTGAGAATTTATGTATTCTATCACAGGCCAGCAGTTCTTATGTGGAGTCTTATGTTATGAACTATTAATAGTTTTCATATGAATAGACAAAGGCCCTGGTATCTTCTATCTCCTGATTGGCTTTAGTAAAATGGGACGGAAGCCAGTAGGAGGTGAAGCTCTCTGTGGCTTTGAGGAACACTCACAGGGAAGAGAGTTATTCTTGGCAGTGGAAGCATTGTATGGTCTACGGAGCTTTCAAGCACTGATCTCTAACAGTACTCTATACCAAAAAAAAATTTTAAAGGCACCAGATTCTTGCTATTTCTACTGATTGTTAGATTTGAATTGAGAAAATACAGTGCCCTTTTTGATTATTAATGGCAGAGGGATTGTTTTTTAATACCAGAGAATTCTTAAGCTTTTTACATAGGTACAATAATAAGTATTTTTGAAGCAAAGACTTTTTAAATATTTGCCAAAATTATTTAGTGTTTATAGAAAATAAAGTATTTGCTCAAACAATGTTTTCCTATTTTCAAAAAAGTTAGTATTTAAAATTTGAGGTGGGTCTTTGATAAATAGAAATAGAGTATACATTGTCATTGGCTCTTCTTGCTGGTACTGATTTTGGAAATCCTCAAATAGGATTTGGTAAATTATTCAGATATGCTTTTTTTTGTCTTTTCTTTCCAGAGTGAAATACAGGAGCTACAGGTGTGGTATACCAAACTTGGAAAACCATCTGAAAAATTTCTTTTTAAGCAACTGGATTCTCTATGGGTAGTTTTAAAATAAATTCCTATATTTTGGGCATTGCAACAGTAAAACAGTAAAAGGGAAAAGAAATTTGATTAATGAATTAAGAATTTTTAACTTTATTTTTTTATGGTTGAGGCAAAGTAGAGATAAAGTTATCCCCAATAGTTTTTTAAAAAAATATAAATCCCCCTCAAAGCAGTACAGAAGTTTGTGTGTATATTATAGACATATTTTATTCTTAGATACTTAGTTTGTATTTGCAAATGGTACCACCATCACCTGGCTGCACAAGTCAGAAATTTAAGTCTCATTTAAGACCGAGACTCGGTCTTTCCTGTTTATCCTCCATATCCCACCATTGGTCAAGTATAGACAGTTCTGTCATTCACATGTTTTTCTTACATGTTTTCTCACATGTTTTGCTTATTCTCCTTTCCCACTGCTACTGCTTGTTTCAGTTCCTCATTAACTCTTTCCTGAATTTCAGAAACTAATTCCTGCTTTTCCAGCCCCCAGCCTGATTCTCTAGGCCATCCACCATACTGCTACCAGAGTGGTATGTCTCAAATGCAGGTCTGATTTTTGTCAACACCATGCTCAGAGCACCTCAGTGATTCTTCCTAGAAGTTTGCATTCCTTAGGATAATACATGACCTTCATCTCCCCTCATGAGGTGGAAGACTGTTTTCTTCTTCGATGCATGTCCTACTGAACTGGCCTCTCTTCACAGATTAAACTTCTTACATTTTTCAAAGCATGGTGTGCCTGTTCATTTACCTCTGTGACTTTGCATGTGCTTTTTCCTTCTCCTGGAATGGCTTTTCCTCATATCTTTGTCATCTTAGGAGATTCTGTTCAAGTGTCCCTTCCTCTGAAGCTTTTCCCACCAGTCTTAGCTCATAGCCTATGTGACTATGTGTTTACCTAGTTAGACAGGTTTCCCACTAAATGGGACACCTGGAGGATTGTGGCCCTGCCTTATTTATCTTTATATCCCAGATGCCTATTGTAGTTCTTAGCTAACCATGGTGGCTTCTCAGGAAGGGTTTCAAAGAATGAATGGTGCAAGAAAGCACGATGACTTCACCTTATTGACACAAATCTGCTACTTTTTCTGGTAATTATTAATGTTATGATAATCAACTAGTCACTATCAATGATAGAATATTAAGTTCTAAAAAAAAAGAACAGTTTCTATTTTTTGTATAACATATTGCTGGAAATGGCATAATAACATTGATTTTGCCCATAGGAGCAATGCTAATCATTTGGGGTTATTCCTGAACCCCAGAATATAGCATCAGGTAGTTCATAGAACTGATCATCAATTTTCTATTAAAACAAAGATCGTAGCTCCTTTAATTCAAAGTAGAAAAAAAGTGCTCAAAGTTTCATAAAATGGTCATAAATGTAATGTCTCCATTGATTCTGTGAAGGATCTCCCAGTATCTTCAGAGGTCTACATTTAGTATGGAACAATTATGATAGAGGAAGTGTTTCCCATTGGTCACACACTGAGTTTAGCACTTTATATACATTATGTGGTTTAATCTTCACAACAGCACCATTAGGTATGTATTCTTTTCCTCATTTTGTAGGTGAGATTGTAGCTTAAAGAGATTAAGTTACCAACATCATAAGTGTGACATAAACCTAACTAGCTAATTGAAATATATATTGAACATATGGTGAGTGGGATGTTTCTTTCTTAATTGTAAAAGAATTTCTGTGATTAGCAGCTGAGTCAACTGCTAATTGAGAGCTGAGATTTTATGGATTTTTGTATCTTAGTAAAGTCTAATATAGAAATAAGTAGTTCTCTTAGTTGCGTGTGTTTAATATACACAAGCTTTAAAGAGCTTAAAGCATAATGGAAAAGAACAGACTAATAGAAAAAGGCTTGGGGATCATCTAGTCCTTTTTCTCATGAAGTATAAGTCTTTAAACATCCTTTCTATAAAGTATAGTTTTATAAAGACTTTAAAATACTTCAGAAAAACGATTCCAAGGGCCTTGGTATTGGTGTGTCTTTCACAAGTGTTTAGGAAGTTCTAAAAGAAATGAGTTGGGTTTTTCTTTAAGCTTATTTTTTTAAAAGCTATTTTGCCCAAATGGGAAAAACCATAGCACCCAGCCTTTAATACAGTGGTGTCTTCTTTTTCAGCTCCTTGACAGCGGAGGCAGTTTCACCCTGGAATTGCAAGAAGATGAGCTGTTCACGCTCACCACTCTCACTACAGGTCGCAAAGGCAGCTACCCACTTCCCCCCAAATCCCACCCCTTCCCGACTACCTATCAGGATGATTTCAATGTTGGTAAGTATTTTTCACTAAAACATAACTTGGTCTCGATCTTCAGCAGTAGTGGGTTTATTTCTACCTGTCAAACTGGGTGCATGATAAAGTGACTGTCAAAAGTAGGTTTATTTAGCTTTCAAATCTCTTTGTGGTAAAAGGAGGCCTAATTTTTAAAATTACTTCAGAGTAAATCTCAATTTGAGGATCCTGTATTTTTCAGTGTCAGAAAAAATGTAGAGCTCATCGTCGGAATGAAAGTTGTAATTCTAAATTGTTTTTGTTGAAACAAGCTTTGCAACATTGCTATTGCCCCTTTAGCCATTATTAGAATCTTCCTATTGTGTGGAGGTTAAGGCACATTCATATCTGTCTTTCCACAGTGCTGGGTGAACTGAATGCCTATGAGCAGTTATGTTATCGTTGGCTAATCCAGCTCATTATATGCCCTCTCATGCCTGAGAGTTTTTTTTTTTTTTTATTAGAGCTCTCCTGCTGTTCTAGGAAGATCTGGCCTAAAGTTGTCAGAATAGTTTTTGGTTATAGGTAATTTCAGAAAACCATTTGGAAAAAAGTTAGAAAACATGGCCATTGTGGTTATATTCCTTGATCACTCAGTAAGCAACAAAATTTGTTGTTGGTGGTGTATAGGATTATGGGTCTCACAGACAGGGTCAGGTGGCTCTATAATCTGCTCCTAAAATCTGAAGCTGTAGGAGAGGAATAGGGAGAAAACTGGCATTGCTAGAGAGTGACTTGAACCTCCTGTTGGCTACAGAGCTGCTTGTTTCACCCAAGATGGAGACTCCTCTGACCTCTCTGGGTCCCTGCCACAGGATCTCAGCTTCCTTTCTCAGGAAATGATCTAGTTAACTAGAATATAAGGCCTTTGGATATTGAAGTCCTCTCAAATCTCAACTATTTGGATAATATAGACAACAGTGACCCTCAGGGGAGATTGGTGGCTTGTTTTCCTGCAACTCTTTGGCCTCTTATATGAATCCATTAAATTGTGAAACACATGTCTTCGTAATCTGTTTCACAATTCACTGTTGGCAGAGGTGACTGTTCTTGCCTTCAGTAGGTGAGGAATGTGTGTGGGATATGGCCTAGTTAATGAGATTAGAGAACTTTTGCCAGCAGCAAAACTAATATTCTGTGACCCTGAAGACTAAGAGGCAATTCTAGACCTTCCAATCTAAAATGTAATATTTTATTGGTTATAAAACAAAATAGAGACGAAAGGTAAAAATTATAAGCCAGGCTCTGAAATTACTCGATAGGGTTCTTAAATATCTCAAATGAGGTAATGAATGTATAAACATTTGGAAAAGGATGAAGTCAAAATACTGGTATGTGTAAGATATGACTGAAATTGTTTTCCAATAGCCTTTGTTATTGTAAGACTGTAATTAAATTTTAATTTAGTAAAACTAAAAAGGGATTGAGAGCTTAGGCCCCAAACTGGTTTTTGTTGCAGTTTAGAAGCAGAAGAAAATTTGTAGATTCTATATTTGATGTAGTAAGCCTTTCTGATGTTCTTTCAGCTGTTAATTGTGACCAGTGATTTGGAACTTTGCTTGACAGATATTAGAAATAATAAAACTGTCCTTTATTGAGCCCTTTTGAGGTGCTAGCTTATGTACATGTTATCTTCTCTCATTTAATTCTCCTGTCCTCTTACCCGCCTAGAAATGAAGAAACTGGATATGCAAGGCAGTTAAATAACTTGCCAGGGTGACAGAGTGAGCTGATTTTGAACCTAGGTCTGACTTAATCATGACCTTTCCTCTTCACAAAATGCCTGGATTAAATGTTACTCAGAGTCTGTATGTCAGACTCATCATCTTGTTATTTAATATTGATGATACCAAAATCAGTATCTCTTCATTAGGCCTAAACCCCAAACTTTGATTATTAGTATTATTTACTTATTTTCCTGGATTGAGCTTGAGCCCATTATCCAAAGTGAGTTAACATAAGATCGGAAGGATAGGCTCCACATGTACTCGCCATCAAATTGGTACTGACTGATTAACACTATGGTGCTCACGTGGTAGTAATATCCTTCAGGGATTAGGGGGTTGGGGTGGGGGTAAACTCACAACTAAAGGACACTGGTGAGCATAGTAGAGGGGAAGGGCATGCCTCTAACCCTTGCTAGGGAGAGGCAAAGATATAAAATGTAACCAAAATGTTTGTACTCTCATAATTTCCTGAAATAAAAAAAAAAAAAACAAAAAAACAAACTTCAGGGACAGACATGGTGGCTTATGCGTGTAATCCTAGCACTCTGGGAGGCTGAGGCAGGTGTATTGTTTGAGCTCAGGAGTTTGAGACCAAGAAGTGGTCTTGAGCAAGAGTGAGACTCCGTCTCTACTAAAAATAGAAAGAAATTAGCTGGACAATTAAAAATATATAGAAAAAATTATCTGGGCATGGTGACGCATGCCTGTAGCCCGAGCTACTTGGGAGCTGAGGCAGGAGGATTGCTTGAGCCCAGGAGTTTGAGGTTGCTGTGAGTTAGGCTGACAACATGGCACTCTAGCCTAGGTGACAGAATGAGACTTTGTCTCAAAAAAAAACCAAAACTTCAAAAGTGTTTCAAAATGTACCATAAAATATCAGTGAGGAGAGATTCTGTAAGAGTTTGAAACTAAACAGAGAATTTACTGTGTTCCAAATAGATTACCCATACTTTAGTGAAGCTCCGAATTTTGCTGATCAGACTGGTGTATTTGAATACTTTATGAATATTGAAGATACCGGAGAGCATCGCTTCACACTACGGCAAGTTCTCAATCAACGACCCGTCACATGGGCTGCTGACGCATCCAACACGATCAGTATTATTGGAGATTACTCATGGTATGTGACGTTGATGTCCTCAGTGTAGATCTGGCTGAAATAACCTTGTAATATTCTTGAGTACATTTTGAAGTGAAGAGTTTTCAGTGTTCCTCCTTGTTCATGAGCCTAATAGATGTGCAGTTGTTAAATATCATGATGACCACAAAGCTGCAAATTGTTTTGCTGCCTCAGTGTCCTTCTCTCAGATTTCCCCAATTTCATAGTGGCAGGCACAGTTTGATTTTAATATAAAGTTGAAGATTTTGGACCCAATTATAATTTAATATTTATTTATAAGTAGACTTAATGATTTGCATGCTGTGTTTTTGTTTTGCTGGAGAGGTGATTTGTCAGTCTGGTGCTGCCACCTGCTGGATCACCACTGTCCTAGTCTTTGTAGAAAATATTTACCAGGTGACAACAGATGGGGCAACAGTAAAAAGCAAATCAGCTTTATTTGCGTTATGAATTTAAGTTTTTAAGTATCTGGTAAAAAGTCAAGTTGTAGTTCTTATTCACTTAAAATATAATGGATAAGCCAAAATTTCACCTTCTCCTTTAATTTAGTTATGGAATGTCAATGTGCTGACATTATTAAACTTGTTTTAGGTATTTCTTTTCTATTTTTTTTTCTTTTTTTGTACAACTAGTATAATTCCACTGTGAAAAAAACCACACACAGCATTCCAGATTTAGAGATAGTAACTGGTAATGCCAACCTAGCTTGGAAATTGGATAGGGAAGAGAAATGAATTCTGAAAAGAGCCTTGGACCGCCTCTCTGTGGGATGCTGCAGAAAGCCTGTCCCTTCTGTGCTGCCTTACTCCCAGTCATAAATCTTGATTCTAGTCCTCAGCTCTGACATAAGTCTTGAGAAACTTTCGTTTATCTAGAGTCTCTCGAACTCTTAGAGCACCATGGAGAGTTATTTGAGGTGCAGTGAAGAATTCTTGCCTAATTTAGGATTACTTTGGTGGCTTGTCTTTTTACACAAAAGAAGTGGTATTTACCCCTGTTGTCTCTAAGGTGGACACTCCCTGGATTTTTTAATCATGGCTTGGAGTCTGTGACTTCCTCATTTATGACTAATGGTCTTATCATAAGACAGGTGGCTGGATTTAAGCGTCCACGGTTGTGGGCCTCATTATTTTTATTACCAGTTTGGAAGCCAGCCACCATTGGAAACCTTTAACTGTTCTGTGACAACCCCTATATCCCATGCCCATGAATACTATAGAGAGCTCTTTCTAAACTTAAGCTCTCTTATTTTTGTGGGACTCCACTCCCTTAATTGTAGTAGAAAGATGAGATAATAGTGTCATCCAAAGATTAACCCAAAAAATCTTGAAATGTTTGAAGATTTAACACTATTGAAATAGCAATACTCAGTCTTTACTAGGATCTATTGCAGTGGGGAAGGAGGTAGGGAAGAGAAGGATGAAGGACAGTTTGGAGACAGGGAGACAGTGACACATTCTGAAAGAAAAGGAACCCAGATTAGCAATGATGTGTGTCAAGAAAGGACTGTTTTCGTCTTTCTGAAGCCCTATTTTCATTGTATTATTCTACTGCTCAGTAATATGCATTGTCTCTCTCCTGCTACCAAATCAGCTCTATACCTCCTGTGCCTGTCGTCCAAGACCCTTTATAATTTGGTCTCACCTATCTATTATGTGTTATTTTCCAATATTCCATCCTCTATTCCACCAGATCTGCTCAGTGATCCATACAGATCCCACATTCATTTCTGTTCTTAGGCTGCTATGTCCACTTGTTTTGGGGAAAGGAGGGAATTAAAACTGGGTAGTACTAGACACTTTTATGGACTTCCCAGAACTGCCTTATGGTGAAGATAAAGATATCATCCTCCCTACATTGAGAAACTGAGGCTTTGGAGTAAGATTTACCCAAGATCCCATTCTTGGAAGTGACAGACCCAGGGTTAGAAGCCAGTTCCATCTGGCTCTGTAGCCCATGCTCATTTGACAACACCTCGCAGCCTCATTTTAATCAGTGTTGTCTTCCTAAGGGTCAGAAAGGGAAGATAGTTTGGTTCATTCGTAGTGCTTTTCTGGTAAATCAGCTCTCAATGTGTGCACAGTGCCAACAGTTCTTAGAATTTTGTTTTTCAGTAGAATTTCCTCTCTTAGATTTAGATAGGTACCAGCACAGTAACTTGACAATAAAAGGGTAGACTAAAGCTACTTAAGGCTTTCTGTCTTGTTAGTAAACTTTGGCTGGGGATCTGATGATAATTACAAAATTACCTTTCCTTGCACATAGCTGAACTCTCCCTTTGATCAAATTTGCTTAATATATTGGCTGGGTTTTGTTCTCTCAGCATGGCATAGAAATGATGGCTGTGGAAGAACAACCCATACTTTCATTCTATTTTATTCATTATCTGTAAAATTGTCTGGCAAATTTTGATGCAAGAATCACTTATTCTTGTTGATGTCACATCACATTAATGTGATGTTTAAACAAGGAAAAAGTTTGGTCTTCTCTCATTCTAACTCTAAATAGAATAATTTTATGGTGCGGACAGTACCTATAGCACTTTCAAACTTCTGATGCTGCTCTACACAGAAAAGCTCCCTCCAGTGTCAGAGAACATTCGGGAGAGACTGGACTTTAGTTAGCATTTGATCTTCCTGTAAAGCAGTCCAGCTCTGATTAGATAATTAAATGTGGAGCATCCTGATTATGTACCTGTTGTAGGTGTTTCTTTTTTATAGTTTCCTCTATGTAGTAAAATTTCAGTGTGAAATTCACTAATAAGAAACTCTGAGAAATATAGAAACTACGTAATTCTAGATCCAATTTCCCTTCCACACCGCTTCCAAAATTAGAATTCTTGGTTTTCTTAGTCTTACTTTACATAAATTGCTTGTCGTATTACTTGGCCATGTGCAGGCTTTCTTTTTGGGTTGATTCTGTCTTTTCAGAGAAATAATTTTAGACCTTTGTTCTGTAGTTTTTAAGTCTTGTTAGATTTAAATGTAAACACTGGCCCTGAAGTAGCTTATGTTCTCCCAAAGACGCCTAGCATTGCCTTCATTGCTTCTTTGTTCATGGAAATTTGAATAAACCTTTTTCTTTAGAATTGTGTGGCAAATTTTATTAATACCTTTTATGTGTTTATAGAACAAAGTTGTTTTTTTTCAATATTATATTCTTAAGATGAGAAGTTTTTATTACAGAGAAAAAAGAAATATTTCCTTAAGAAACTGAAAACAGTAAATATTATTATCCAGTAACCCATTAAAAGAGGTATTGAAATGACTTGATTTAAATCATGTAAAACTTAAGATTGTCTTCAGTGAAAATTCTTGAAGGCCATCCCTGCTATAGCCTCTGACTTAAGAAATCACATTGGAGCCTCAGTTAGAAGTTTGAAAGCATGTGCTATGAAATGACATATCTGTGGTATGTTAGGAATGGCATAATTTAAGAGTACTCATCAACCATTTCATTCTGCAGGAGCAATGTGACTATAATGTGTGACGTTTACATAGAGACCCCTGACACGGGAGGTGTGTTCATTGCAGGAAGAGTAAATAAAGGTGGTATTTGGATTAGAAGTGCCAGAGGAGTTTTCTTTTGGATTTTTGCAAATGGCTCTTACAGAGTTACAGGTGATCTTGGTAAGTGACAATTTTACAACACGTGACTTACTGTGTGATTATGTTACTTTGGGCATCGGCTTGTTATTTGTGGGAGCAATAAAAGAGTTCTACCTGAAGGTGCCTGGGCATTTAATTGGGAAGAAATTCAACACATGTAAGCGAATACCAAACAATTCAAAATTATAGAGAGTTATTTAATTCATACAGAAATGGGAAGCTCAGTAAAGCAGAAAATAACTGTACAAGCTTTTTAGGGTGTCGTAGAGTTGAGCTGGGCTGTGAGGGTAGGATTTGCATAGATTGGGGTGAGGTGGCGGTGCTAGGGAGAAGATGCTCAGGAAACACTTTAAATAAAAGCAGGACTGTAAGAATGTTGCTGTTATGCTTATGGAAATATCAGGAGTGGGATTGATCTGCTTAAAATGGAGAAATCTTATTTCCTAATTTAGTTCATATTTGAAAACAGCTTGACTTTTCTCATTCATCTTAACAATTGTGTTTGGTAGAACAGTATTTTATCCAGAATAGGTGCTTAGAATATGTTCAAGTTGAACTACATCCAGTTGACTTTGGTTTTAGGAGGTGCCACCCTATTGAAACTAGGTGTTATTGGTGGTGCCTTTTCTTGATTCTCAGTCTCTTGACTTTTGCATTAATAAAACATCTCCTTTTTATCATTTGCTGCCCTTTGCCTTGGCTCTGTAAATAAAATAAAAATTAAAGAGGGAACAGGTAGTGAGGACATTAGAGTAGGAATTGCATATTTATAGCATTACCAATCTAGATGGTCTATTTCTGATTTCTCAATGCAAAACAGGGAGCCAGAGAGGTTAATTGATTTGCTTGATGTCTCAAAGCTAGTTAGTGGCAGAATTGGAACTAGGAATTTCAATCTGTATCTTTAGTCTCCACTGTTCTGTGTTTTAAACTGCCTACTCAACATCTTATCCTGGGTTTCTCTTGGTAAATCTAAAAATTAACTTATTATTTTCTTCCTCTAATTCTAACTGAATTCTTTTGCCATGTAACCAGTTAGACTGGCTGGAAATCTTATGGTAGTCTTTGACCTCTCCCTCTTATCCTCCATATTCAATGAAATCAGATATAAACTCATAGCTGAACTGTAGATGCTAACACATTATACTGTCATTGTTTTTTAAGTTTATTTCACCGCTTCTGTTGTGAGTTCATATATAGTATGGCTCAAGTACGATTCAGTATATGCTATTAATTGCACGGCTAAATGAATGATATTTTCACTTAAATTTCCCAGTTGTAGACCTGGGAATGAAGGGATATAGTTCTTTACTAAAGCTGACTTTACTACATACATATGCCACCTGAGAACCTCCACTAAGTTATGTGATTCTGCAATTGAGATTTTAAAAATATATCAATTAGGATGATCTTTTTGTGTTACAGCGGGATGGATCATATATGCTTTAGGACGTGTTGAAGTTACAGCAAAAAAATGGTATACCCTCACGTTAATTATTAAGGTAAGTATTACAGCCATAATGCCTGGAGGTAAAAATGTGCTTTTCTTGTACCTTTCTAGAACTTTCTCTTATAAAATGAGGGGGAGAATCTGCCATGGTATCAGTAAACCACCCATCCCTAGGATGATTATGTGTATCAGGGTAACCCATATGAAAACCATCAGTGTTGACTTTATAAGACTACTATTTTTAAAACTTTTGGTTTTGTTTTTAAATAGAGGAATAATTGGTAAAGTCAATAGTTGAACTATTTTTTTTAAAACCTGCTTGAACGAACACTATCATTTGAGCTTATAGGTGTAAGCAAAGTCATAAATTTATTTTTGCTGGTTAAGAATAATTTGGTTTTCAACTGTAAGCAGTTTCTTAGAAGTTGATTTCCATGAATATTTTGTTAGAGAAGATACGAGATTAATTTTAGTAAATGGAAATCTAAAAATATTCATCAAAATCACTGGTTGATCATGAATTACTGATTGACAGTGCTTCCAAGGGATGCTGTGTAGGGAAATTCTTTTGTATAATATGCTGCTCTCTCCCAAGATAGTCCTCCCATAATTTTGTTTAGGTTGCACTAGAAATTAAAAGTGGGCTTCAAGTAACTTTTGAACAATGCTTCTCTCCTCCCACTCAATCACTAAAAATAATAGTACTGATTATTTAAGCATTAACAATATGTGATGAAGCCTTGGTTTGGCTGTAATATAATTTATTAGTGTGGTATGGTTAATACCACAGTTAATGGACATAACTTTGTTCCCAATTTTTCCCTTTTACCATGAACTGAGGCAGTAAGGGATGAGTTTACTTGTTCATAAAGGGAAGAGATCCTAAGCATGCTTCCTAGGGTGCACATAAGGTGTTGTTTGTTTAGGTAGATATTTAGAAGTGGAATTGCATTTTATTTTTTTCAATATTTAGACTATTCTAATTGATCTTGATTTAATGTTTTTTTCAAAATATTAAGGGGATATAAATGTTTTTCATTGCATGGATCACTTTTGTAATGCTTGAGTCATAGCTATAAGTGTGCCAATCACCCAAATAGTGTTGGTTATACCTGTTAGGTAAATTTTCACCCATCCCCTCTACCCCCTTCCTCTCCTGCTTTATTCCCACTGAGTTTTACTTACCTCTATGCACATGTGTGTTCATTGGTTAGTTCCAATTTAATAGCAAATACATGTGGGATTTGTTTTTCCATTCTTTAGATACTTGACTTAGGATGATGGTTCCCAGTTCCATCTAAATTGTTGCAAAAGGTATTAATTCACCATTTTTTATGGCTGAGTAGTACTCCATGGTATACATATACCACATTTTGTTAATCCACTCATGAATTGATGGGCACTTGGGTTGATTCCACATCTTTGCAATTATGAATTGTGCTGCAATAAACATTTGGGTGTAGGTGTCTTTTTGATAAAATGACTTCTTTTCCATTGGGTACATACCCAGCAGTGAGATTACTGGATTAAATGATAGGACTACTTTTAGTTCTTTGAGGAATCTCCATACTGTTTTCCATAGAGGTTGTACTAATTTGCAGTCCTACCAAAAGTGTATAAGCATTCCTTTCTCTCTGCATCCACGCCAGCGTCTATTATTTTTGGACTTTTTAATAAAAGGCATTCTAACAGGGTTAAGGTGAGAGCTCATTGTGGTTTTAATTTGCATTTCCCTGATGATTAGGGACATTGAGCATTTTTTCATATGTTTATTGGCCATTTGTCTGCTTTTGAAAAGCTTCTGGGATATGTAGTCTGTAGTTTTCTTTTTTTGTTGTGTCCTTTCCTGGCTTTGGTGTCAAGGTGATACTGGCTTCATTGAATGAGTTAGGAAGGAGTTCCCTCTTGATGTCATGGAATAATTTCTGCAGTATGGGTACCAGCTCTTCTTTGTAGGTCTGGTAAAATTTGGCTGTGAATCCATTTGGCCTGGGGCTTTTTGTTGTTGTTGTTGGAAGATTTTTTATTACTGTTTTAATCTTGCTGCTCATTATTGGTCTTTTCAAGAGTTGATTAAATTCAAAAGCTAAGGAAACAATCAACAGAGCAAATAGACAACTTACAGAATGGGAGAAAATATTCTCAAGTTATATATCCTATAAAGAACTAATAACCAGAATCTACAAAGAACTCAAGCAAATCAAGAAAAAAACCCAACAACCCCATTAAAAAGTGGGCAAAAGACATGAACTATGAAGATAGATGCAAGAATGCTCATTAAAATACCAGCAAACTGATTTCAGCAGCACATCAAAAAAATGTGCCATCACGACCAAGTGGGCTTCATCCCAGGGATGCAGGGATGGTTCAACATATGTAAATCAATAAATGTGATTCACCACATAAACAGAAGCAAAAACAAAGACCATATGATCATCTTAGTAGATACAGAAAAAGCATTCAACAAAATCTAGCACCCTTTCATGATAAAAACCTTCAAAAAATTAGGCATAAGGAACATTACTCAAAATTATAAAAGCCATATATGACAAAACCATAGCCAACATCATACTGAATGGGGAAAAGTTGATTCCCCCTAAGAAGTGGAACAAGACAAGGGTACTCACTGTCACCACTTCTATTCAACATAGTGCTGGAGGTCCTCGCCAGAGAAGTCAGGCAAGAGAAAGAAATAAAGGGTTTCAAAATCAGGAAAGAGGAGCCAAACTGTCTGTTTTTGCTGATGGTACAATCTTATATGTAGAAAACCCCAAAGATTCCACGAGGAGACTCCTAGAATTGATAAATAAATTCATCAAAATCTTAGGTTGCAAAAATCATTGTATACAAATCAGTAGCATTTCTATATACCAATAGCAGTCAAGCTGACAGTCAGATAAAAAACTCAATACCATTCGCAGTAGCTACCAAGAAAATAAAATACCTTGAAATATATTTAGCTAAGGAAGTGAAAGATCTCCACAAAGAGAACTATGAAACAGTGAGGAAAGAAATTGCAGATGACACACACAAATGGAAAAAACATATCATGCTCATGGATCAGTAGAATCAACTTTGTTAAAATGTCCATACTACCCAAAGTGACTTACAGATTCAATGCAATCCCCATCAAAATATTAATCTCATATTCCACCGATCTAGAAAAAATAATTCTACACTTTTTTTGTAACCAGAAAAGAGCCTGAATAGCCAAAGCAATCTTAAGCAAAGAGAACAAATCTGGAGGCATCACATTACCGAACTATGCTGCAAGGCTAGAGTAGTCAAAACAGAATGGAATTGGCACAAAAAACCAGACATAGATGAATGGAACAAAACAGAGATCCCAGTTATAAAACCATCCATATTCAGCCAACTGATCTTTGACAAAGCAGACAACAATATACACTGGGGGAAAAGAAGCCCTATTCAGTAAATGATGCTGAGAAAATTGGATAGCCACATGCAGAAGAATGAAATAGGATCTATTTCTCTCACCACTCACAAAAGTTAATTCAAGATGGATAAAATACTTAACTGTAAGGCATGAAACTATAAGAATTCTAGAAGAATATATAGGAAAAACTCTTCTAGATATCCGCCTAGGCAAAGAAGTTATGATTAAGACCTCAATGGCAATTACAGCAGCAACAAAAATAAATAAATGGGATTGCATTTAAAATTTTAACAGCTATTGCCATGTTGCTAGCCAAAATGTACAAATTTTTATAGCAATTGTAATAATAATTGATATTATAAATTTTAAATATTTTTTTTCAAACTAATAGATATGATTTGTATTTTCTTGGTAATTATGGAGATTGGACATTTTATGTTTATTGTCTGTTTTTATTTTCTCTGAAGTTGCCTCTTCAAATTCTTTCTTCATTCTTCTATTGTGTTGTCTTTTTCCGATGGATTTATATGAATGTATTATATCTATTCTGGGTAGTAACCCATTGTGTATTACATATGTTTCTTCTTTGATGTGTATTTTAATTTTGCTTGTGGTACCTTTGATGAATAGATTTTTAAATTTTGATACTGTCAAATATTTCACCTTTTTTTCCCATTGCTTTTATGTTTGTGTTTTAAGAAGGCCTTCCCCTTTCTCAAGGTTAGGGACAATTTTTCCCAAAACTAAACCAAGCCTAGGATTTATTTTTACTTTTAAGCTTTTAATGCATCTGGAATTTATTTGTGAATTGTAAGGGGAAGTTTCCAGTATAATTTTTTTAAAAAACAAATGGATAACCATCATCATTTATTACATGGACTGTCCTTTGCCCGTAATTTAAAGGCCAGCTTTTTGATGTAACAAATCAGCACATGTGTATAGGCTTGTTTCTGAACTTTTTCATATTGCTGTTTGTCTGTTATCCAAAATTACACTTTAAATTGTGGTAGCTTTCTAAATGCTTTGATTATGTGGCTTACTCTCTCACTTTCTTTCCTGACCACCTGATATAAAATAGTGCCCCATCTTACTCTCTGTACCCCTTCTGTTGTTTTATTTTTCTCTAAAGCTTTGATCCTCACTTGACATCACACATATTCTATTATTTTCTTATGTGTTTGTCCTACTCCCTTCACTAGCACATGGCTCCTTTAGTGACAGGCCTCTCCCCTTTTTATTCCCTGCTGGCTCTGCAGCACCTGGGAAAGTGCCTGGCACACTGGCAGAGCAAGAGCTCAAAGAATCCTTGGTGAATGAGTGGATACCTGATGGAGCAGCTCCCTCATTGTTTCTTTTTCAAAATTATCTTTGCTATTCTGGTATATTTACTCTGCTATTTGAATTTCTAAAAACAGTTTTTTAATTCTGTGAAGATTGCTGCTGGTATTATATCAAATTATATATCAATTTGGGGAAAATAACTTTTTAAATGATACTGTGTTTCTCTGTGCAAGAACATGGGAACAAGAACATGCTGTATCTCACCATTCATTAAGATCTCCCAGTATGTCCTTCAACTTATTTTTGTACTTTTTGCACATTTCTGGTTAGGCTTGTTTTTAGTAACTTTATGAATTCTTTGAAATCGTGAATGAGATTTTAAAAATACATTTCCTTAACTTTTTAAAGATACTTTGCCTACATGGTTAAAAATCAAAAGGGCTATTGAAAACAGCTGCCTCCTGCCTCACTTCTTGTTCCTTCCTCCTCACCCCAACTCTGTGTTCTGTATCTCTGACACAGCCACTCTTAACTATTTTAGGTGTTTATTCTGGCATGCCTTTAATACAGTGTGATTTATCACTTTCAGAAATTGGCTCTTGTCTTGCCACTAGGTTGGATAGGGATTTTGCTGGATTGTACCCACTCCTCCCCCCCTCCCATTATTTCCTGTTCCATCAGTTTTGAGCGTTCTGCTTCTCTCTTGCACCTCAGCTTTATGCCACATACTCTGACAGTCTTTCTCCAGCTAGCCAATTAAAGTGGTCTCTCAGCACCCATTGTCACATCAACCGGTTTTAATTCTCGACAAGCCACTTATCCTTTACCTTTCATTTAGTGTACATGTGTTTGTGTGTCTCCTCCTACTGGAATGTAAGCTCCCTAAGAGCTGGAACCTTGTCTTTCTTGTTCATCCTAAATTCCCAGTGCATTAAACAGCACTTGGGATATAAATATTTTCACACGAATGAAAAAAAAATTGAAACAACATCTTCTGTGTTGTCCATATTCCAAATTACAGCTATGAGGATTTTATCATTTTAACATTGGCTATTTGTTGAATTCTTCTCAGCACATGTCAGCTCTGTTGCATGGTGGTTAGAACAATAGACTTTGAAGTCTGTGATGTTCCGCTTGCAAGTATTTTATATTGCTCAGCTTCAGTTTTCCCATCCATAGCATCAGGAAGACAGACTTTCTTATAAAGATTCAGTGAGATTCAGTGAGAAACATATATGAAAGTTTGGTACAATACCTGATACATGGTAAGCATTTAACGAATCAAGTTCTTAGGAGTTCTCATTCTCAGGAGTAGGAGTGTTTGGAACCAGACAGACCAGTATTCATATTTCCTCACTGACACATAGACTTCTAGCAAGTTATTTCACCTCTTTGTCTGTTTTCTTATCTGTAAAATGGAGACAGCTTCTGTGAGGTTGTTTTTAGGGTTAAATGTGTTTCGTTATTTTATTTAGCCCCTACTATATACACGTTCTTAAGTGGTAGGGACAAGACAGACAAGATTCCTGCTCTCTTAGAGCATATGTTCTAAAGGGCCAGACAGTAAATACTTTAGGGTCTGTTGCCACTACTCAACTCTGCTGTAGTGAGAGAGCAGCCATAGACAGTAGGTAAATGAATGGATGTGGCTGTGTTCCAATAAAGTTTTATTTACCAAAAATAGGTGGCTGGTCTTTGGGTCATGGTTTGATTACCTCTGTTCTAAGACAATAAACTTGTAAATACATACATAAATAATTCTGAAGAAAAAAATGCGGTAATGATTCTCTAACCAGGAAGATCAGAGAAGACCTTGCTGAACTGGTGATATTTCAACTCAGACCTGAGTGATGGGAAGAACAATCTGAGCAGACTGCACAACCGGTGCCAAAGGCAGGCATGGCTGGTCATGTGTGAGAAGCAGCCAGGAGGCCAGGATGGCTGAAGCCTGGGAATTAAGGGGGGAGGAGGAGGAGATGAGGTGCTGTTAGATAGGTTTTGTGCATGGTATGATTTGTGCATGTGAGTCCTTTGGCTTAGAGTTAATATTCACTATTCTGTAGCTGCAGAAGATGTTCAGTAAGCACTTTTAGACCTGAAGATAGCTGTGCAAGTGTGTAGTAATAGGAACATGGCTCTGAATACGGAGTTAAGGTGACTTGGATTGAAGTTCCAGCTCTGCTGGTAAATCTGTGACTTTGAGTTTTAATCTTGTTAAGCCTCAGTGTCTCCATGTATAAAATAAAAGAACTAAATTAAGTCCATTGCATTATAGTTCTACGACTTAAATAGAGATTTATTTTGGTTCTTGGCCTATGATTCAAGCTCAAGTGCTTTGAATCTTGAGCTCTTCACCTTTTGAGAGTAGCTAGTTTTAAATTTTTAGCTGTAATTGCTATGGTGTGAATATATGCTCATAAATGTGCTATAATAATGATAATTAGAACTTACATTTTTTGCTTACTGTGTGTCCGGCACACGGAGCTAAAGAGAAGGACAACATCATGGCAGCCTTCTGAGGAAGACATAATTTTTTCTTTCTCTCTCAGTGACCAGTAAGTCACACCTTACAGATACTTCCCTTCTTCCACCCCTCACCCTTGGCCCCATCATCAGTTTAACTGATGGTTACTGTTTTTCCAAATTAAGTGTAGGAGCTTCATATGGTTTTGAAGTGATATTGTGTACATGGGAACAAAACACTAACGCTAAGGTAGTTACTATCTTCTGGCTGGGCAAAAGCTCGTTAGTGAAGACCTTAGATAAACAGTGAGGCAGAGGCAGGTATTTTGCCATCAGCACAGTCCTGTCTGGAGAGCTGGTGGCTGGTAGCCACAGCACCTACACATGCAACTACTTTAAATAACAAATGTTTTTTATTTTAATGGGCTTTTATTTAAAACTTTACAATAATGTTATAAAAAGTTTTGTGTGTTTGTCAGTTTTACATTTTGGTGGCACATAAGGAAATATTGAGGTATTCCTTGTACCTTGGGGACTACTTAAATAGCAAGGTAAGAATTTCCTCCCAGAAAATTTTTTTTATATTTTAAATTTTTGCTCAAACTTAACAGAACTATGTTTTGCTGTGGTAAGTCCTGAGTAAGAAGGAGATTTGCTCTACAAAATAGGGGGGCCATATATTATTAAGAAACAGACTTAAGAGGGTCAAGGATGTTTTCAAAGGATGTGTGTTTCTCTCTACTCCAGGGTCGTTTAGCCTCTGGTATGTTGAATGGCAAGTTTCTGTGGACAGACATCCCTGTGAATTTCCCGAAGAATGGCTGGGCTGCTATTGGAACTCACTCCTTTGAATTTGCGCAGTTCGACAACTTTCACGTGGAAGCCGCACACTAACAGTTGCAGCACATCTTGGAACACTCTTTGGATTTTCTTCCTTTCTTTTTTATTTTGGTTCAAAGCCAATTCTTGTTTTGATGGACCAATATATGAGCCTTTGGAGGCTAAAAGTAATGAAGAGTAACTAGGGAGAAAATTATATATTTGCTTGATCCTGTAGAAGATTTTATTAGAACTAATTCCAGAGGGAAAACAGGTGAATCTTTAACACTACCTGGTGTGTTCTGTAACCTTCAGACTGTACATCACTCCTATCCTTTGGAGTGGTTTGAGTGGGTCAGATGTTGAAGCCTCGGTGCTAAAACTGAGGTCGCTGTCTTCATCTTATTTGCAAGTGATCATGCAGATGGCAGTAACTTGACTGTCACCGAGATGTGTTTATGAATGCTGACCTTGTGTGTCAGTGAGCTGATGTCCTCATCAGAAGATGATGCTGCCGTAATAGGAGCCGAAGGACACTGGAAGTAGCTTTTTGAAGACCACTACGACGTGACATGTTATCCTTGTACTCTAAAAAGTATTTTTTTTTCTTTTCCTTTTTAAGATGATGCTTTTGAATTGCATAATATGGTGAGTGGGATGATTTAAAAAATGCCTCATTAATAAACTACCTCTGAAACTATTTCTGCAGCAATAAATATTAGCAGATTAACTGGGTTATTTGCATTCTTTAATTCTTTAGATTCCAGCTTTTAGTCATATAACCCTTATAACCCTGTGAATGATCTCCCAGGCGGCTAATGAAGGGAGAAAAACCTATAAAGCCAATGCTGTGAGTGAGTCTAGAGACAAAGCTGTAACAATTTCCTGTGTCTTATTTCACTGTGCCTCTTGCGGTCTGTCCTCACATGCGGCACTGGCAACAGACTAAAACAGCAAGTAAACGCTTTTGTCTTGTGTGGAACGAAAACACTTAGCCTTTTGCAAGCTCACAGAATTGGATCATCTAATGTTTTGTATGGCTAAATGCACTTGTTTTTTAAAAGTCCAAATGTGTTGGACTTTTTATATTTAATTTAAATATGAGTGAGCATGTTTCTCATGTAGTATGATTTATGTCTAAGCGTTAATGTAGCTCTAAGAAGCAAATCAATTATTCATGGAGGTAAAGTAAATTCTGGAATTCTTTGTAAGGAAATAGTTATTCATTAAACTGATTCTATGTAGGAATTTGTAAGGGTCTAACATAGGCTTAGCTACAATGAAGTTTTGCATTACTTTTGAAGACAAGAGGCTAATTACTGGAATAAATCAGATTACAGAGAAGATTTTAAAATTAAAACCAAGTCGGTGATTTTCAGTTCATATTTCTAAGTATTCTTTAAAACTAGCATTATAGAGGTATTAATGTAATTTATATACGATGAAACGTTCCCATTTTAAGTATATAATTTAGTGAATTTTTATAAATGGATATACCCGTGTAACCAACACTCTAATCAAACCATTGAATATTTCTCTCACCCCCGGAAGTTCTCTTGTATACCTGTGCAGTCAATTCCTCTCACTCCCAATCTCAGGCAACCATTGATATGATTTATATCACTATTGATTAGTTTTCTTTATTCCAGAACATCATAAAAGTGGCATCATATACTGCATACTCTTATGAATGGTTTCTTTCAGTGAGTGTAATGCTTTTGAGATTTGTCCATGTTGTGTTTATCAGTGGTTTGCTCTTTCTTATTTCTGAAGAATAGTTCATTACGTGCATAAACCGCAATTTGTTTTTTCCCTCCACTTTCCAATATTAAAAATAAAACTACTACCTACATTTACAACAAATCTTTGTATCAAATGTGTTTTTATTTCTTCTGGATGAATAACTGAGGAGTGAAATTTCTGGGTCTTATGTTAAGTATGTTTAACTTAAAAACCATCAAACAGTTTTCCAAAATGATTGTATGATTTTATACTCCCATCAACAATATTTGAGAGTTCCGATTACTCTACATTCTTGTCAGTGTTTCATGTTTTCATTCTTTCTAATTTTAACTCTTAATCGTGGGTGTATAGTAGGTTCATTTCTCTGATGACTAAAGCTATTGTGTGTCTTGTCATGAGTTTATTGGGCATTCATAAAAAAAAAACCTTGTATCTAGAATATGTAAAGAGCTCTTACACCTCAATGAAAAGACAACAATTTTATTAAAATGAGCATTTTAAATAGACATTTCATAAAACAAAATATATGAATACCCAATTTTTTTTTCTGTTGCTTCTTTGTTTTCTATTTCATTCATTCCTACTTGCATCTTTTTTACTATATTCATTCTTCCATTTTGGGATTATTCTAGCACCTTAAGATATAAGCTTAGATCTTTGATTTTATCTTCTTTTTTAATATAAGCTTTTAACACTAAAATTTTCTCTAAGCACTGATTTAGTTGCATCACATGTTTTGGTATTCGTGGTTTATTTTCATTCAGTTCAAAATGTTTTCTAATTTCTCTTATAATTTTTAGACTTTTATGTTAATCCAAAGTCTGATGTTTAATTTTAAATATTTGAAGATTTTCCAGATTTAGATTTAGATTTAACTTACTTCTGAATATGTTGGATTTCATTTCAACTCTTTAGACTTGTTTAGACTTGTTATATGACCCAGTTTGTCTTAGTCAATGTACCCTTAAAAATAGTATGCCTTCTGCAGTGATTGGCTATGTTTTACAAATATTAATTAGGTCTTATTGGTAGATAGTGTTGTTTAAGACTTCTCTGTATTTACTGATTTTTCTCTCTACTTGTTCTATTAATTACTAAAAGAAAAGAGTTAAAATCTCCAAATATAATTGTGTGTTTTCTGTTTCTCCTTTCAATCTGACAGGTTGGTTTTTCTGGGGCTTTCTAGCTCTAGGACAGCTCTGTTCTTAAGCCATGGAATTCCCTGGGAGTTGAATGAGTCCTCACCACTATGGTTGTTCAGACCTTGAACATCTTCCAGCCCTGTGAGAATTTTGATAGTTGTTCATCTAACAGGTCCCTGTTAACTATTCTTTCCCTGGTTATTCTTTGCCTGGCCCAAGGAGTTTCACATTGTGAATATGTTGTTTAGAGTCAAAGACACAAACAGACTCCCTCTAAGATTCCTGGACCTGTTTTTTGGTATAGCTCCCTTCTCTCAGATACTCTGCACTGCAGATTTCAGGTGCTGTAGCCTCCTTGAACTCTGATCTTTATCTCCACAGTTCTACAAGGCCCTTAAACTCTGTATTTCCCCTCCTTGCAATGGAATCTGGTAAATGGCTCCAGACAGAAATTGGGAATCATAGAATTTCCCTCATTTACTTCCCCTTTTTCAGGGATCATAGTTTTGGGCTGCCTGTTGTTTACTCTCTGAAACAGTAGTTTACAGTGGGAAGACTGGTCCAGTTCCAGTTGTTATTTTATCAAAGCTGCAAATGGAACTCTCCACTCATCTACTTTAATATCTAGCTATCAGGAACCTTTTTTGACATCTTTAAGTGCTAACACAGAAGGCTTATCTACATTACTTTAAAATGAAGTAAAATCCATTTGTAAAAAAATTATTTTACCCAATGAAGCCATTTTGCCAGGGTGAAAATGTACAAGGCATTATATGATCATCTTTCAGTATGAGAAACAATATGTCCTTGACTTACAATGGTTGGACTTAGAATTTTTTTCAACTTTAGGAAGGTGTGAAAGTGATACGCATTTAGCAGAAACTACACTCTGAATTTTGATGTTTCCCCAGGCTAGTGATATATGGTGTGACGCTGGGCGGCAGCAGTGAGCTGTAGCTCCCAGCCAGCCACATGATCACGAGGGGAAACAATAGGTACTCTATGGTGTACTCTGTTGCTGGTGTTTTTTGGTATGATTTTGCCCAACTGTAGGCTAATGTAATTACTCTTACCATGTTTAAGGTAGGCTAGGCTAACCTATGATGTTTAGTAGGTTAGGGATATTAAATGCATTTTTGGCTTAACAATGTTTTCAAGTTTCAATGGATTTATCTGGATGTAGCCACATCATAAGTTTAGGAGCATCTATAATTTGAACTATCATGACTTTGATGCTGTTTCAGGTGGTAGCTTAAACTTGACCAGGAATTATATTTATTGAAGTAGACCCATCAGAGCCTCTAGAAGAAACTACTTTGTAAGTCGCCAGAGTTACTTTACACATCTAACAGTAATACCTGGAAAAGCACCATGTAAGAGTATTGAACTTGAGTCCTAAGATCTGGGTTGAATGGCAGACCTACTACGTATTTAGCTGACTTTGGTTGAATCATTGAAGTTGCTGCTTCTATATAACAGTTAGGCTGGATGCTCACTGAGACAGCTTCCATCTCCTACTCTGTAATGCTAACAGTGTGACTTATAGATCTGCATTTCTTTTATTTAATTTGAGTCTTTATCTTGGTCAGTTGCTTACCAGAAGAGGTGATTTTTTTCTAGATCAATAAAGCTTGTGACCCATTATTTCTCATATTGAAAGATGATCATACAATGCTTTGTACATTTTCACCCTGGCAAAATGACTTCATCAAGTGAAATAATTTTGCAAATGGAATTTACTTCATTTTAAAGTAATCTAGATAAACCTTATGGCAGATTCCATTCCTCTAGATATATAACCTACTTGAAAAGGACTATCTTTTATCAATCTCTCACAGGTCTGTTGGTAATATTTTAAACTATCATGGGGCCCAAGCATTGTGATGTGACAGACTAGAATTGAGACAGAACACATGATTTAGAAATCATTGTGTTCTTCAGTCTTTACTCATAGGTGTATTCTTCCTAACACTGATTTTTCTTCCGTTTTGTTAGTATTTTACATTCACTTGAAAGAAAGCCTAGTGTTCTTTGTATGTTAGAAGTTTTACAGCTTTATCATATTATTTCAAATTATTCATATTATTCTGAAAAAAGCTTTTCTGCTTAATTTAGGCCTATGGATAATTTGAAATTGTTCTAAAATGCTTCTGGCCCCTCCCTCTCCCCTCCCCTCCTTTTCTTCCTCCTTCTCCATCCTTCTCCAATAAAACTGAGCTTGATGCTCCATAGAATTGATAATTATTATTGAACTACAAAAAACACAAACACTTTGAGGGATTGTGAAGGACTGTTGGGCAAGAAATTTGAAGTGATTTTGTTCTACCAGGGTATTTATAGTTTTCACGTTCACTAGGGGAGGAAAATATTATAGAATTAAGTGATTTGAAGATTATACTGAAGAGACAGTTTATTACTTTCTGCACTGGTTTAACAGATTGCACTAATTAATGTTTTTGAATTGTGTAATATATATTTAACACAATGTGCATAGTGTTTTAAAGACCATGTTAAAGATTTTACATGTGAGGTAGTCTCATGTGCTTTGGGAATCGGCATAGACTTTAGCATCTATGATTTTGTTGCAGTGGATTTACTGCTGTACTCGATGAACAGGCTTTCAGCCACTCAAATGGAGACCCTACTAGACACCGGCAGAAGATACAAGTTCTTTTAATGTAGGTAAATGATAATGTAACTTACCTGTGTGTTGATAGCTCTTCAGTGTGGGGGACACAATGGGGTCCTCCCAGGTGGGTTGCACAATTTCTGGCCCTGAAGGCTCACAAGGATTCTTGGAGTCAGATGCAGTACTGTTGTGCCATGAGGCCTCTCTGACACAGGATTCTTAACTGCACCTGATGCTACCTAGTGGGGCTGAAAATATGGTCAAAAGTTTTGCAGGTGGGAGGCTTCAGTGTGTGGCTCCCTTCCTGCCTCTTTGCAATTGCTCTGGAAACTCTACCCATGTGCTCTACTAATCCCTAGATAGAACTGGTAGCAATCCCAGAACAATTTGAGAATTTACTGCAAGACTGGGTAAATTAAAGGTCAGTTTCTCAGGGATAACCCCTGCTACAGTTTGGATATGCTTTGTTTTTCCCCACCAAATCTTGTGTTGAAATTTGATGCCCAGTGTGGTGGTATTGGGTGGTGGAGTCTAGTGGGAAGTGTTTGGGTCATGGGGACAGATTCTTCATAATGGCTTGGTGCCATTCTCCTAGTAGTTAGTTCTTGTTCTTGCAAAACTGGAATGGATCAGTCCCTGTGATGGTGGGTTTTTATAAAGCCAGGATGTCCCTCAAGTTTGTCTCTCTTCACATGTGTCTGCTTCACCTTGGACCTTCTTCACCATGTTTTGATATAGCATGAGAGCCCTCGCCAGGAGATGCTGGAGCCATGCTTCTTGTACAGCCTGCAGAACTATGAGCCAAATAAACCTCTTTTCTTTATAATTTACCCAGCCTCACATATTCCTTCATAGCAACACGAAACAGATTAAGAGAGCCCCCCTCGCCCCCTATTGCTCCTACACACTGACTGTCCAGAAGTTTCTTCCCACACACGCTTTAGGACAGGTTTAAATAGACTGTGACTATCTTTGCAACTAAGGTTTGCAAATAAAACTAAGATGCGGTGATGGCTAATTTTATGTGTCAACTTGGCTAGCCACAGTACTCAGATATTTGGTCAAACATTTTAGATGTTTCTGTGAAGGTGGTGCTGTTTGGATAGAGATTAATATTTAAATTAGTACACTTTGAGTAAAGCAGATTACCTTTCATAATATGAGTGGACTTCATCCAATCAGTTGAAGGCTTTAATAGAAGAAAATTGATCTCGCCAAGCAAGGAGGAATTCTGCAAGTGGACAGTCTTTGTATTCAAACTGCAACTTGGTCTCCAGCCTGCTGGCCTGCTCTGCAGATTTTGGACTTGTCAAGCCTCTTTCTTTCTCTCTGTCTCTGTCTCTCTCTCTTTCTACACACACACACACACACACACACACACACACACACAGATTGTGGACTTGCCAAGCCTCTTTCTTTCTCTCTGTATCTCTCTGTCTACACACACACACCCTGTTGGTTATGTTTTCTGTGGAGAACCCTGACTAATACAGATGCCTTTATCCTAGAAGTGCATCTTGAATTTCTTTAAAAAAGTAGGTAAAATCTTCTATTTGGAGTACTGCATTACATTTTCTAATAAAAATGTAACTTTCTTAAGAGTATAAAGATTTTTGGCTGTTTTTGCAGAGGGTAGAAGATTACCTGGGCAATCTTCAGTAATCATAAATATTTGTTGAATGAATGTTGAATAATCTAACTGTGATGACATTTTTTCCCTAGCAGTCTGAAGGGTGTGAGAACCATTAATTTAATCCTCTAAAGAGAATGCTTATGGCTTGCTGGGTTATGGTGGTATTTAACTAAAAAATTTGTTACACAAATATTGACTTTCAAAAATTTCTCTTTTACATGTTTCAGTAGCATTTATTTTCAACATATTCCTTTTGTTTACTGCTGTTCATTAGAGGAAAAGGGACTTGCCCCTTCCTATTTAGGGAGACTTGCTGGAAAGACCCATTTACATGTCATTGACCAGAATTTAGTAGAAATCTAGCCAGAGAGTCGCATAGGATGCTGAGAAATAAAGTCTTTCAGCTGGGCACATTGAAACTTCAAATAAAACTGGGGTTTAGGTACTAAGGAGGAAGGGGAAAATGGGTGTCGGGTAGGTAACTAACTAGCAGCCTCTGACACAGCATGCCTATTTTTGTTAATGTTATTTAAAATCTCAATCGGTGGCAAAGCATTTTGCCTAGTTGTTCTCAGTACTAATATGGTAAAGCTGGCAGACCTGAATCATCCCTGTTTTTAGGGAGAAAAACAAAGAACACACACACCTAAAATTATTGAGAAGTGTTACAGCTGTCAGAGATCTTAAAAATAATCGGGCACTGATACTTCATTCTGCAGAGGAGGAAACTGAAGCCCAGAGGTGAGGTGACCGAAGTGCAAGTTTCAAGCACTGGGAAGACTTCCTGAGAGTAGAAAGGTGGTCCTCTCAGGCTGTGTCTGCACGCCCATAACCCTCATTATTGTAAATTTAATCAAAGTCAGAAAGCTCTCCTGCCCTTCAGTGCTGCATTGTTTCTTTCCTTCAAACTCAACGTACAAATGCCTGCCACTTGGGAATCTGCATGCTCAAGTAAAAGTTTGCAAATTCTTGCTGTACCACTTACACTATTTATTTTTAGCAGTGACTGGATTGTTCCCACTCTTGGCATCTTGAAATAATAATATGGGCATTTATTGAGAATTAGTTTGTAAGCTCCACAGAAGTAGGGATCAAGTTTGATTTCATGCACCACCATGTCTGTGGTGCCTAGGATAGCCCTTGATGTGGAATATTTAATGCAACAAATAAGTAGCTGTTGGCTGAGTAGATGTAGTGTTTATGGGGTGGCAGACATTGTGTTAAGCACTTTTCATGAGTTATCTCATTTCATCCTCGTAACAACCCCATGAGGTAGATGATGTTTGAAACTAAAATTTGAAAATGTGCCCAAGAATACAAACACAATGAGTGTTGGGACCTTGGACTAGTCTGTCTGACTCCATCCTGAGTTACTAGGAAAGCTGAAGGTTTTAGGATTGCCACTGATTATCATATGAAATGAATAAAACTACTCTTGGATTAATCATGAGGAATTTAAAAAGCCTAAAGTGGTTGACATGTTACCCAGCACTAAAGATAAGTTAATTAGCCGTACAAAAAAATAGAAGAAAAAGATAAGAAAAGGTTGACCTCTTAGCTCAAAGATAAATGGTTTTTTTTTTTTTTTTTTTTTTGGCGAGAGGGGTGGGGTTGAGTTGCAGAATAGTTATTCAATAAAGTTTCTACCTTATCTTGTTTGAGATTTGAGAGACTTTCTTCTGAGCTGTGTGTTTAATTTGAAAATGCCATCCTGTAGTGTTATCACATCTAGGTCATGGACGAGAGACACTGTATCTTACTCTCAGGAATCTTAGGATTTATTTCCATGGTTGTAAGACTTTTTCAAAGGAAATGGTGAATCTATGTTGAGCAGAGGTGAGCAGCAAGAACTGCCTTTTTGTGGTTTCTGGGCCTCTGGCACTGCTTCTCTACCTCCATTGGGAAGGAACTTTTTTGTGTTTTTTTTTGTTTGTTTGTCTGTTTTTTCCCCCCTGAAGTATTTCTAATGCCAGAGCCTATCTTGGGTGAAAATGATGTGATCCTGTGTCTCAGACCCCTGTAGAGAGATCTGAGCCTTTGTGTGTAGAACAGAATCCCTAGAGCAGACCTGTGGGTCTGACTTGGTCCAGGGCCCAGGTCTCTGAGTGCTATTTAGATGTGGACTAGAGACCATGTGGCCATGTTCCTCTAAAGACTTTGCTTCTTTTTCTCCTGCCGTATTTCTAGAACCTAGTTGTTCTCAACTCTGGGTGTGCATTAGAATTATCTGAGGAGACTTAAAATATTGATGCTTGGGTTCTCCCGCAAAGAGTCTGATTTAATGGGTTTGGGGAGGAGTGAAAGGATTGGTATTTATTTTAGAAGCACCCCACATGATTCTGGTGTGTAGTCAGGATTGAGAGCCATTCTTGGAGCCTCACAAGCCTCCTGTCCCAGAAAACATTATTTTCCTTTGCCGTTCCTCCCCTCCCTGTGTCCTAGCTTATCCAGCACAAGGGCTTCTCCTTCTGTTGGGTGGCATTTCTAAGGACCGTCAAAGACTACACATGAGACTGAGGTCAGGAGGGCAGGTAAGGGGAAGCTTCTGGGAAAAGCATGGAGTGAGGTATTAATAGATATAACAATGAAGGGTTTTTCTTTTTAATTAAAAGCCAATGAATAACCTTGAGAAAAGAAATAATAAAAACTAAACAAATATGAACCAGAAAAGTTTTACAGTTTTTCTGTAACCAGTAAATCCAAATGCAGATAATCTGCCAGCAAATAAAAGAGTTAGGCTAAATGAATGCTTCTATAAGAAAAGGCTTTAATAAAACTGACTGAAAAAAGTGAGAATGACCAATTATTCTGGAAGAAATTGAGCCAGTTGTGAATAAAACATCAAGCACAGTTTCCAGTTGGATAATCTTAAATTATTGAAGATCGGATGGTTCTTAGGCTGTTTAAAAGTGTTCTAGAACAGAGAAAGAGAAGTGAACCTTCTGAATTATCTTTATGTCACATGCACAACATTAATATACAAGAGTGAAGGTAGCACTTAACCATTAGCTATGCAATTTAATCTTTCCTACGAATAGTGATATGAAAATCCCAAATAAATTACAAAGTAAATAGAATCTAGCAAGGAATAAAAGATTAGCACTATGGCCAAGTAAGGTTCATTTTAACAAATCAAAGATGGATCAATAGTGGAAATCTGCTAATGTAATTCTCTATATTGAGGGGGAAAAGTGTTGATCTCAATAGATGTGGCAAAGGCAGTCAATGCATATTGACTGGATAAGCAGTAAAATAGTAATATTAATAGATTGTATTTGGGTAATTTCCATGAGTTATTTCCATTATGCTTAATGGTGAAACACAAGAACCATGTTTTAAGTTAGAAATAGAGGAGGATACAGTAATAACCACTATTATCTAACAAATGTAACAAGAAATTTAGAGTACCAAGTGAACAGTGCTTTCTGTGTGCCTCATTTCATCCTCCAAAAGTCCTGCACAAGAGATACTGTTATTCCCATTTTACCAATGAGAAAATATCACAGAAAAGTAACTTGCCCAAGATCACACTGCCCCCGGAAGTGACTGGGCTGGGATTTGAGTCTCGGCCTATATTGCCCCTCTAGGAAGAAAACTCATAATAGGAAACATGAATAAATGGAGTTCGAAAGACAATTTTGTGCAGATGGCATTTTCTGTAAGATTCTTTTTATGAATTATGTTATACTCCAATTGTAATTCCAATAAGATTTTCTTGACTTGAAGAAATGATTCTAAAGTTTATCTAGAGGAATAAATAGTGAAGAATAGTCAGAAAAATTCTGTGAAGAAGTATAATGAGAAAGGATTTAAAGTTATGGTAATATGGTAAGTACAGTAATGGCCCAG
>CAUYPO010038608.1:0-15179 GCA_963574435.1 Cheirogaleus major
TTACCAATCACTGTAACGGGCAGCTGCGTGATCAGAATATAGAACAAATCACTGTAAAGGGCAGATGCATGATCAGCGCGTGGACAGCTTATGTGCACTGAGTATAAAAAGCTTACACCCACCCCATTCGGGGTCCCTGCCTGAATAGAGGCCACTGCGCTGGTGCTCTGAGGCTTGGACCCTAGCTAGCTAGATAATAAAACTCCTTTTGGTGATTACAGCCTCGGTGACTCTGTCTCTCTGTCCCACGGTCCTGCGGATTTGGGCTCTAACAATGGTGCTGGAGCAATTGGAAATCCATAGACAAAAATATAAGTCTTGTCATAAACTTCACGCCTTATATGCAAATTTAACCGAGAATGGATATCAAATCACATAGATTTAAATGTGAAACATAAAACTATAACACTTTTAGGAAAAAGTAGGGGGAAATCTTTGGAATCTAGAGCTAGGCAGAGTTTGTAGACTTGATACGAAAAGCACAATCCATATAAGGAAAAATTGATAAATTGGTATCATCAAAATTAAAAACTTTTGCTCTGTGAAAGTCCTTGTTAGAGGATGAAAAGCCACAGAGTGGAAGGAAATATTTGCCATTCATATATCCAACAAAGGACTGGTACCTAGAATATGATTCAATAGCTCTCAAAACTCAACAGTAAAAAACCCAAATAATTAAATTAGAAAATGAACAAAAGACATGATTAGACATTTCACTTAAGAGGATATATAGATTCCACTTGAGTGTTGAAAAAAAAAAAAAGAGGATATAGCCTTTCCGGCAGTAACTGCCTTCTCACAAGCACATGCCTCTCACAAAGTATCTCCTTCATCCCTCTCCAGAATTGGAGAAGAGAAACACAAGAAGAAGTGCCTAGTGCAGAGCCCCAATTCCTACTTCATGGATGTGAAATGCCTAGGATGCTGTAAAATGTGTTTAGCCATGCACGAATAGTAGTTTTCTGTGTTGGTTGCTCTACTGTCCTCTGCCAACCTACAGGAGGAAAAGCAAAGCTTACAGAAGGGTGTTCCTTTAGAAGGAAGCAGCACTAAAAGTACCCTGCTTGAATGAATGGGAAACCATCCCAATAAACACATTTTGGAGATTAGATAGATAGATAGATAGATAGATACAGAGACGACAAACACACAAAAAGGTGCTCAACATTGTTAGTCACTAGGGAAATGCAAATTAAAACCACAATTAAATGTCACTACACACCTATCAGAATGTCTAAAATAACAACAGTGGCCGGGTGTGGTGGCTCATGCCTGTAATCCCAGCACTTTGGGAGGCTGAGGTGGGCGGATCACTTGAGGCCAGATGTTCAACATCAGCCTAGGCAACACAGAAAGATCCATCTCTACAAAAAAGTTATTAGCCAGGTGTGGTGGCACATGCCTGTAGTCCCAGCTGCTTGGGAGGCCGAGGTGGAGGATTGCTCGAGCCCGGGTGTTTAAGGTTGCAGTGAGCTATGATCATAATGCTGCATTCCAGCATGGGTGACAGAGTGAGACCCATCTCTAAAAAACTAAACAAATAAATAACAATAATGACAACACCAAATGCCGATGAGGATGCAGAGAAGCTGGATCCCTCATATTAATAAATTGCTGGTGAGAATGTAAAATGGTATAGCCACTTTGGAAAAGAGTTTGTCAGTTTCTTAAAAAACTAAATATTCAACTACCATGCAACTCAGCAATTGTACTTCTGGGTATTTATCCCAGCAAAATGAAAACTTATGCTCACACAAAAACCTGTACAAGAATGTTCATATAAACTTTATTTATAATAACCAAAAACTAGAATCAGTCCAGATGTCTTTCAGCAGGACAATGGTTAAACTAACTGTGGGACATTGATACCATGGAATACTACTCAGCAATAAAAAGCAATGAACATGCAACAACTTGGATGAATCTCCAGGGAATTAAGCTGAGTGAAAAAACCCAGTCTTCAAAGATTATATAGTGTTCAATTTGATCCAGTAAAGATTATTAAGTATGAAATGTCTGATTTTCTTAAGTACTAAGTTTGACAGTCGGTATCTCTGACATTTCACTTTGTTTTTTTTGTTTTTTTTTTTTTTTTGAGACAGAGTCTCACTCTATTGCCCGGGCTAGAGTGCCGTGGCATCAGCCTAGTTCACAGCAACCTCAAACTCTTGGGCTCAAGCAATCCTTCTGCCTCACCCTCCCGAGTAGCTGGGACTACAGGCATGCGCCGCCATGCCTGGCTTATTTTTTTCTATATATTTTTAGTTGTACAGCTAATTTCTTTCTATTTTTCAGTAGAGATGGAGTCTCACTCTTGCTCAGGCTGGTCTCGAACTCCTGAGATCAAGCGATCTTCCCTCCTCAGCCTCCCAAAATGCTGGGATTACAGGCATGAGCCACCACGCCCGGCCTGTTTCTCATACTTCTCATGTGAATCTGTAGTTATGTAAAAGCATTTTAATAGGAATGCTACTGCCTTATTTTCATGAATTATGGTCTGATCTTTGACATGGCAATCAATTATAACTCTTTTTTAATGGAAACAAGTAGAAAAATATAAGCCTAACTATCTATATATGTAAAAAACAGATTAGAGTTCCCATAGCTCACTTTGTGAGATGAGAATGTTATATCAAGACAAAGTGGCTTTTCCATGCTTTTTGGGTTGAATTCACATTACATCTCCTGTGTCCTCAAGCAAATGAATTATAAACCACTGATCCTGTTTACACCAGCAACAAAATGATTGTAATCCCATTTTCTTTTTATTTTCTTTCTTTTTTTTTTTTTTTTGAGATAGGGTCTCACTCTGTCACCTGGGCTCTAGCACAGCAGTGTGATGATAGTTCACTGCAACCTCAAATTCTTGGGTTCAAGCGATCCTCCTGCCTCAACCTCCTGAGTAGCTAGGACTACAGGTGTGCACCACCACGCCTGACTAAATTTTAAAAAGTTTTTGTAGAGGCGAGGTCTTGCTATGTTGCCCAGGCTGATCTTAAACTCCTGGCCTCAAGCAATCCTCCCAGCCCGGTCTCCCAAAGTGCTAGGATTACAGGCATGAGCCACTGCACCTGGCCCCATGTTTCAATTTTTAAGGCCCTCTGGAGGAAGTAATCTTCAAAACATTTCTGTGGTATTTCCAGGTAACTGTAGACTTTTGTGCTCAGAGAAATTAACAGGATGTTGTCACCAGCACTAGAAACTTAGTGGGATTATATGTCCCAATCTTCTCTAAGACTAAGAGAGTGGTACTGTTTTTATTAGAAGCCCAAACTAACTCCAAGCTACAGAGAGTGATATAGGTTGTGGATGTTAAAAATAAAAGGGGTCTTCTGAATTGTGAGTTTTGCCATCATGAAGTATGACAATCTTGAAAAAGAAGTGTCACACTTCCTGATGGCAAAACTTACTACAAAGTTATGGTAATCAAAACAGTGTGGTACTGGCATAAGGATAGACATCTAGATTAATAAAGAGTTCAGAAATAAACTCATACATCTATGGTCAATTGATTTTCAACAAAGGTGCCAAAGGCTGGGTGCGGTGGCTCACACCTGTAATCCTAGCACCCTGGGAGGCCGAGGCAGGAGGATTGCTTGAGGTCAGGAGTTCAAGACCAGCCTGAGGCTGGACGTGGTGGCTCACGCCTGTAATCCTAGCACTCTGGGAGGCTGAGGCGGGAGGATTGCTCAAGGTCAGGAGTTTGAAACCAGCCTGAGCAAGAGTGAGACCCCATCTCTACTAAAAAATAGAAAGAAATTAATTGGCCAACTAAAAATATATAGAAAAAATTAGCTGGGCATGGTGGCACATGCCTGTACTCCCAGCTGCTCAGGAGGCTGAGGCAGAAGGATTGCTTGAGCCCAGGAGTTTGAGGTTGCTGTGAGCTATGCTGACGCCATGGCACTCTAGCCTGGGTAACAGAGTGTGAGACTCTGTCTCAAAAAAAAAAAAAAAAAAAAGACCAGCCTGAGCAAGAACGAAACCCCATCTCTGCTAAAAGTGGAAAAAATTAGCTGGGCAACTAAAAATAGAAACAAAAAGTTAGCCAAGCATGGTGGCATACGCCTGTAGTCCCAGCTACTTGGGAGGTTGATGCAGAAGGATCACTTGAGCCCAGGAGTTTGAGGTTGCTGTGAGCTAGGCTGACACCAAGGCACTCTAGCCCGGGCAACAGAGTGAGACTATGTCTCAAAAAAAAGAACAACAACAAAAAAAGGTGCCAAAATCATTTAATGGGGGAAAGAACAGTCTTTTCAACTAATGTTGCTGGGAGAACTGGATACCTACATGGAAAAAAAGAAAAATTGGACCATTATCTCACACCATATACAAAATTTAACTCAAGGTGGATCAAAGACCAACATGAGAACCAAAATAAGAACTAAAACTATAAAATTCTATGAAGAAAATATAGGGGTAAATCTTAGGGACCTTGGATATGGCAATGGTTTCTTAGATATAACACCAAAAGCACAAGCAACTAAAGAAAAAATTGATAAATTAGATTTCATCAAAACTAAAAATTTTGAGCATCAAAGGACACCATCAAGAGAGTGAAACGACAGCCCACATAATGGGAGAAAATATTTTCAAATAATTTATCTGATAAGGGACTAGTATCCAAAATATACAATAAACTCCTGAAGCTAAACAACAAAAAGATAACTCAATTAAAAACGTGCATGTATGCTGAAATAAAAAAGAAAAAAACCAAAAACCAAAAATATAAAATAAAAAACATGGGCAAATGACTGGGCATGGTAGCTTGTGCCTGTAATCCCAGTGATTTGGGAGGTCAAGGTGGGAGGATCGCTTGAGCCCAGGAGTTTGAGGATACAGTGAGGTATGATTGTGCCACTGCACTCCAGCCTGGGTGACAGAGTAAGATGCTGTCTCAAAAAAAGGGGTGGGGCGCAAAATATTTGAATAGACATTTCTCCAAAGAAGATATACAAATGGCCAATGAATGCATGAAAAGATTCTCAACACCATTAGTCATTAGGAAATAAATGCAAGTCCTAACCACAATGAAATATTACTTCATACTCACTAGGAGTGAGTTAAACAAACAAAACAGAAAGTAACAGTTGTTGGTAAGGATGAGGAGAAATTAGAACCCTCATATGTTGCTGGTGGTAATGTTAAATAGTGCAGGCACTGTACAAAACAGTCTGGGTTCCTTAAAAAGTTAAACATACAATTACCATATCATCCAGCAATTCCATTCCTAGGTACACACCCAAAATAATTGAAAACAGGTGTTCAAACAAAACCTTATACATGAATATTCATAGCAGCACTAGTCACAAAAGCCAAAAGGTAGAAACATCCCAAATGTCCACGAACTGATGAATGGATTAAACAAAATGTTGTACCTACATACAGGGGAATATTATTCAGCCATAAAAGAGAATGAAGTACTGACAAATGCTACAACATGGTTGAACCCTGAAAACATTACACTAAGTGAAAGAGGCCAGACATGAAAGGCCACATATTGTATGATTCCATCTAGAAAAAGCAAACTCATAGAGACAGAAAGCGTATTTGTGGTTTCAGCAGCTGAGAGGAAGTGAGGAGTGGAGAGTGACTGATTAGTGGGCATGAGGTTTCCATTTGGGGTGATAAACATGTTCTACAACTAGATAGTGGTGATGAATGTTCCTAACACCACTGAACTGAATACTTTAAAATGGTAAATTTTGTATTGTGTGTATTTTACCACAATAAAAAAAATGAAAAAAAGTAAAAAATAATTAAAAGTGTTTTGCTGTAACAGCTAAATTAAATATCATTGTCCTCCAGGCCACTATACAAGACGTTTCATGACATGCCAAATAGGGTAAGGAATGGTCCAGAAACCTGTCAGATCTGCAGATGGCATGCGGATGAAGATGGGACCATGCCCCTTTAATAAGGAGCAACCTAAAAACACTCATATATGTACCGCAAACTGTTCTAAGACCTTTACAAAATTAAAGTAATGGTATTCTGATAACAGCCTTATTAGGGAGAGGCTGTTATTATTCCCATGTGGTATCATGTCTAGATTGATGATGAGACCACTAAGGAATATGATTATATTATACAATCATTGTATAATATTCTATTGCTGTGTGACAAAGTACCATAAATGTAGTGGCTTAAAACAACACACATGTTTATTGTCTCACAGTTTTTGTGGGTTAAAAGTCTGGGCACAGCTTACCTGGGTTCTTTGCTTCAGAGTCTCATTAGCCGCACTACAGGTGCTGCCTTCTTCATCCATCAAGGGAGAGTCTCTTTAACTCCAGTCTTCTAAGGTGGAGTCATATATAACATAATGTTATAAGTGATAGCCCATTATCTTTGCATATAATGTAACCTAATCAAAGCAGTAACAAACGATCAGCTTTGCCATGTTCTATTGGTTAGAAGCAAGTCATAGGTTCTACCTGCACTCATGGAGAGGAGATCACACAAATGAACAGACATTAGGAGGTGGGAATCTTTGGAGGTCATCCTAGAGTCTGTCTGCCACAATGACTGAACAAATCAATTTAATTCTGGGTCCCTGAGATTCAAGATGTTAAACAATTTTAAAGAAAAGAAAAATTCCCTAGAAGAAAATCATCTTCAACTTGGAGGCAGGTGGATTCTTTGGGCTTCGTGCTTCCCACAAAAGGATATAACTATTACTTGACTAGCTTTGACACTTGATGTGGCTTTAGCTTTGCATTTCCTGCAAAGATGGCAATACCAGCTAAAACCTTTAAGGACCTCACCACCCCCCTTTCACTTCCTCATGAAAATTGTTAGGTACCTGCTTCAGAAGGAGGCTCTCACTTCATTGCCTAAAAACATGACAGTTGTTTTGGGGGCTATCCAATTTCATACTTTCCACTGTGTGTAGTCTTGGTAAGAGGGGAATTCCTAACATCTGCTTCCCACTACTGGCTCCCATTACAAAAGCTGAAGAGGCCAGATCTTTTCTTTATCTGCCCCCTGGTAGACATAATGTGGGCACTTGACCCAAATTTGGCCTACTCTGAGGATTTCAAATCCTGAGTGAGTGATGCATTGATGGGAAAAACTTTGGAAATGAAAATTTTCACTGCAATTCCAATGAAATCATAAATCTCCTTTTTTTCTTTTCTTTTCTTTTCTTTTCTTTTCTTTTCTTTTCTTTTCTTTTCTTTTTTTTTTTTGAGACAGAGTCTCACTCTGTCTCTCTGGGTAGAGTGCAGTGGCATCATCGTAGCTCACAGCAACCTCAGATTCCTGGGCTCAAGCGATCCTCCTGCCTCAGCCTCCGGGTAGCTGGGACTACAGGCGTGCACCACCATGCCCAGCTATTTTTTCTATTTTTTAGTAGATGGGGTCTTGCTCTTGCTCAGGCTGGTCTCAAACTCCTGAGCTCAGGCAATCCTCCTGCCTCAGCCTGCCAGAATGCTAGGATTACAGGTGTGAGCCACTGTGTGCAGCCAAATATTTTTTTCTTTCTCACTCGTCTAGATCAAGAATCAAAAGAACCTCTGCTCTGGGGTTTAATGTGGGACTCATGGAACCTAGGATATCCTAAGTCTGGACCTGAAACATCAGCTTTGTTCCCCAGTGGGTATGAATCTACTATAGGAGACCCCCTAGCTGAGGCTGCACTTCTGATTATCAGAGAAAAGTCATAGATTCATTTTTTTTTTTTTTTTGAGACAGAGTCTCACTCTGTCGCCCTGGGTAGAGTGCTGTGGTGTCAGCGTAGCTCACAGCAACCTCAAACTCCTGGGCTCAAGCGATCCTCCTGCCTCAGCCTCCCTAGTAGCTGGGACTACAGGCATGCGCCACCATGCCCGTCTAATTTTTTCTATATATTTTCAGTTGGCCAATTAATTTCTTTCTATTTTTAGTAGAGACGGGTCTCACTCTTTCTCAGGCTGGTCTCGAACTCCTGAGCTCAAATGATCCACCCGCCTCGGCCTCCCAGAGTGCTAGGATTACAGGCGTGAGCCACCGTGCCGGCCTGGGACGTCAGTTTTGACTCTGAGTGAGGTGGGAGCCATAGGAGGATTTTTAACAGAGGGATGTGATTGACTTTGATTTACGCAGGACCCCTTTGGCCTGCTTAAGAATGACTATGGGGGGCAATGGCAGAAAGAGGAACAGAGTTTCTGTTTAGGTCCTGTTTGTTTATTATTGCGGCTTTGAAAAAGGTGCCTCTTCTGAGTGGACATAGCCCCCTGGCACTTGGCTTGGAAAGAAAGGCCTTTGTTTAAATAGAAAGATGCTCCTTCCTGCAGATGCAGCCCCACACCAGAGTTCATGGCTAAGCACCAAAATACAGGTTAGATTTCAGCCCTTACTGAGACCCTTAGCCAGATGTCCTCGTGCAATGCACAAACCACAAAGCTGTCTACAGCCCGATCAAAAAGACTGGTGAGATGCTGTTGTGGCAATCCAGATGAGAGATGATGATGGATTGGATTAGGGTGGAGGGAGGTAAATGCACAGGGGAAATGCTGAGGAAATCCTTAGCCATGAGTCCCAGCCCTAGCCCTGGGAAGAATGGAGTGTTATTGCTTCTCTAAGAGCAGCTCTAATGTCCACCAAATATGTGGGCTCAGACTCATTCCAGCCCTAAACAATTCCCCCAAGGGAAGAATTGGTGTGGTTACTCTGGGAATGGGGGGTTGTCTCCCCATGGAGAGAAGCTATAGCCCCCAGGAAGCTTTAGCTCCAGGAAGGATGACAGCCAATAGGCTGTCCGCCCAAGGGAGTCTAGTAGCAGTTGTGCATCTGTGCAAATTGTGTGAAATGAGGATATTAATTTGTTGTAAGGATCAAATGTATGTTCCAAGCAGCTAGACTGGGCCTGCCACTTAGTGGGCACTCAGAAGACCTCAGCCCTAGTCCTAGTTCCTCCACAGACTTACTGAGGGATCTTAGACAAATGACTTCCCCTTTCTGAGATAGTTTCTTCATTTGTACAATGTGAGTAATACTCCTTGCAAAGAAAAGGTTTCTGGAGCAAAGGGAATGAAATCTTGGATGTGGGGAAAGCCCTTAGAAAGCCAGCTATGTAACTACTGGCATCATGATGTCGTGATACCTCTTTCTCTCCTAACTGTCCCACTAGTCCAGTCCTCGTCCCTTTTGCCAGGACTTCTGGAAAAGCATTCTAGCTGCATCCTGCCTTTGGTCTCCTTGCTGCTTAATCTTGTCTTCCTGAACCTCCTGAACCTTAAACTTCCTGAAACTTTAAGTATGTTCTGCCTTTGCTCAAAAACCTGCATGGCTCCCCAGAGCTCACTAGATTTCTAGGGGGAAGTGACAGCTAGGTGCCCTGCAAAGACTGGGACAGAACAGAAATGAGATTGCCCTGACAAAGTTTAATCAAGTGGTACTCAGACCATGGTGATTATTCCCCTGGGGAAACTAGAGGAGACTGCTCTACCTACTTTTCTTTCCTCCTTCTTTTCTTCCTTTATTTTTGTCTCTCTTTTTCTTTGTTTTTCCCTGACCTTTTCTTCTTTCTGGCTTCCCTCTGTGTTGTCTCCTTTCTCTTTCTCTGTGATTCAGATGTCTGCTTTTCTGTTTCTCTCCCTCCCTTCTCTCTCCCTTCAATTGGTTGGTCTTTGTGTCTGCTTATATCTGTGTGCCCCATGCTCCCACTGGCTTTCTCTCACTCTGTCACCTCCTCACCCCCACTCTACCTTCCTTCCCCTCTCCCAGGTTTAAGAATGAACAACCTCTGAGAATCTGGAGCTCCCATAGCTGTTCTGATGATGCTGGGACCTCCCACCTCCAGGCAGAAGAAGGCCAACTCTCAGGAGGGGCCGAGGGGGAGAAGTAGCAGGAAAAAGGGGACATTACACTTGTAGCCTCCTTTCTTTGCTATTCATTTTGGAGGGGAAAAGTGAAACACAGGAGGAATTTAAGACTTCCTCTTTTGTCTTGCCCAGATGCAATTAATGATAATCTAAGAACTTGGTTTGACTTTCTAGGAATGAAAACTCTTCTAAAGAAACCACATCATTTAAACACTTGGTTTGCCAGTCGACCACAGCATCTGATAAGACAATGAAAACAGAAAAGGCTTTTAAAACCAATTTAACCCCCACACAAATGTAATTCTAATGAAGAATCAATAGTCTGGTGGATCATTTTTCCTGTGACTCCTTGGAGAAACCTAAAAAGGCTTTCAATCAGTGGGGTAGATAGTGAATAAAATGTTCCTTTTGAAATAAATCAAGTTGATTTAAAGATGAGGATTAAGTAAATAATAGCCAAGGTGGCACTTGCTCTTGGCAGCCATTCTAAAGTGGTTCTCCAGTGGCTGCTATTTGGGAAACACTGATCTAATGAAATCAATATATAATGAGAGGGGGCTGAATGCCTGCACATGAATGCATCTGAAGGAAAAATTGTTCCACAGACAAGTGTGCCCAGCCTTGAAAAGGAGAGACACAGAATCAGAAGACTGTGGCTAAGCCTGCCCAGCAGAGAGAGATTTGACGATGATATTGTTTGTTGATTGTTGTTTGTCCAGACTCACTTCTCCCCCTTCCTAATGGGAGCCTGGTTGCCTATGGGGAATTCTCTCTGACCCCACTGTAGCAGGCCTTGTCAGTTGTCCCCTTCTTCCAGGCTGTCAGGGCCCTGCTTTGGTTCCAGGGCCTACTCTTCCTATGTGTGACTCAGGACTAAATCCTGATTGATTTAAGCCAGTAATTCTCCAAGTGTGGTCTGAGAATCCCTGGGGACCCCCAAGACATTTTCAGACTGCAAACTCAAAAGTCTTTTTATGATGTTATTTGCCTTGAATTTTCACTCTCATTCTTTCAGAAGTGTACAGAGGAGTTTTCTAGAAGTTACATGGCATATGATGTCATCACTTGGACAGTTAATAAAATGTGTGCTTGTATATTCTTGTGTTTTCTAAAATTTTCTAAGGTTTAGCATATGTGTTTTCAGAGATTAACTCAGTTTGGTCTTAGTACTTCTACTGTGCTGTTACTAGTATCTTCAGTTATATCTGCTATAATCTCTGTAAACTTATTATCATCCAATAAATCATTACTTTTATTTATTTAATTTTTTGAGACAGAATCTCGCTTTGTTGCCCAGGCTAGAGTTCTGTGGCGTCAGCCTACCTCACAGCAACCTCAAACTCCTGGGCTCCAGCAATCCTTCTGCCTCAGCCTCCTGAGTAGCTGGGACTACAGGCACGCACCACCATGCCCAGCTAATTTTTTCTATATATTTTCAGTTGGCCAATTAATTTCTTTCTAATTTTAGTAGAGATGGGATCTCGCTCTTGCTCAGGCTGGTTTCGAACTCCTGACCTTGAGCAATCCGCTTGCCTCGGCCTCCCACAGCGCTAGGATTACAGGTGTGAGCCACCACGCCCAGCCGATAAATCATTACTTTTAAATCACAAACTTTTCCTTGCATTTATGTGGAAACCTAGAGATTTAGTACATTTTATTGTTTTGTTTTGCAATTATAATTTTAAAATTTCTCGTTCTTAATTTCTAATATTATAAAAACTGGCAGCTATCTCTCACATAAACAAAAGCTGTTTGATGTCCTCAATAATTTTTAAGAGTATAAAGATGTTCTGAGGTCAAGAAGTTTGAGAACTGTTGGTTTAAGCCAATCATAGGGATCTCATTCCTATGGGGGAATGTGACACTGTCCTGACTCATGAGACAGAAAAGGGGGTGGTGTTCTGGGAAATGTCTCCTTGAACTTAAAAAGAAACACAAGGAAGCAACCATTCCTTGGTTTCTCTCTCTCTCTCTCTCTCTCTCTCTCTCTCTCTCTTTCACTTTAAGCATAGAATGTCAAGCAGCCTTTGTTTGTCTCTTGATATTGTCCTGTGTCTTTGTTCATTTGCATTGCTATTAAGGAATACCTGAGGCTGGGTAATTTATAAAGAAAAGAGTTTTAAAAAAATTTTTATTATTGTTTTCAGAAATAGAGTCTTGCTCTATTGCCCAGGCTAGAGCGCAGTGGCACTGTCATAGCGCACTACAGCCTTGAACTCTTGGGTTCAAGCGATCCTCCCACCTCAGCCTCCTGAGTAGCTGAAACTATAGGTGTACCGCCATGCTGGGAAGGAGATTTTGTTTGGCTCATGATTCTGCAGGTGGTATAAGAAGCATGGCACAGGGGTTTGGCTTTTCACACGATGCTGCAGCTGGGAGACCTGGAGCTGACGCCACAACACTTGAATTAGTTTTAGCAGAAGAGAAATGGAGGAGCCATAGAACATTAAGGATGAATTCAAGAAGGCAAGAGACCATGGAAAACTTGCCTTCTCTCTACACTATTTTCCAAGGAGAAGTTGCTATGGTGACAGACTATGGAGCATTTATCAAAATCTCCGGCTGTTGGAAGCAAGGTCTGGTCCATCGAACTCATACGTCATCCTGTCGGGTGGATAAGCCCTCTGAAATAGTAGATGTCAGAGACAAAGTGTGGGTGAAGCTTATTGGCCAAGAGATGAAAAATGATAGGATAAAAGTATCCTTCTCCATGAAAGTTGTCAACCAAGGGACTGGGAAAGACCTTGATCCCAACAACGTTATCATTGAGCAAGAAGAGAGGAGGAGGCGTTCCTTCCAGGATTACACTGGGCAATAGATCACCCTGAGGCTGTCCTGAACACTACCTGCAAGAAGTGTGGCTGTAAAGGCCACTTTGCAAAAGATTGCTTCATGCAACCGGGTGGGACCAAATACTCTCTGATACCTGATGAGGAAGAGGAGAAGGAAGAAGCAAAGACAGCAGAGTTTGAGAAGTCTGACTCCATGAAGAAATCTTCTAGAAAAAGAAAGAAGGAAAAGAAGAAAAAGAAACAGAGAGACAAGAAGTCATCTGACTCTGACAGCTCAGACTCTGAGAGTGATACAGGCAAGAGGGCAAGGCACACATCAAAAGACAGCAAGGCAGCAAAGAAGAAGAAAAAGAAGAAGAAGCACAAGGAGTAAGAGTAGCAAGAGTGCAGAGGGTGGTTGAGAGTAGGAACCAGGGGCCTTGTGCCTTGAAGCCCTGGCTCCTAGAAAGACTCAACAGTAAGAATATGGCTTCCCACTCCATTAAGTTCACTCCCATGGGAGATGCGTCCCCTCATGCAACAGGCAGGTTTGGGAGTTAGAGGTCACAAGTAGCTGCCTGAATGAGTTGTTGTTTCCTTATCACTCCTGGTCCTTTTGCAAGTGACCCCTGTAGCTCACACATTCATTCATCCAGCTTCCTTCATTCAGCAGGAGGTCCTATTACCTTCTCCAGCGGCCACTGCCAGAGCCGGATTCCTGCACAGGAGTCCAGGCTAGCGCCACAGGGACTTCTGTGTTGGTCAGTCTGGCTGTAGTTAGAGAACAGAGTGATTGGCCCCTTCTATTGGTCTGTTTGGACAGACTGGTGGGTGATCTCTGTTGCATCCAACATGGGGGCAGAGAGACGGGCAGCCGAGGGAGAACGTGTTAAGAAGTGGTGCTCACTCTTTCCATCCCCCAACATGGTTCTGTGCTAGAAGGGACAGCCAGTGGCCACAGTCAGAAAACGATCATTTGCCGTGTGACTTAGCTAGTGTGTGACATTCCAGCGGACCACTGTACTGGACAGCTGAAACCAAGATCATTGTTCCATTTTGTATTTACTACTGTGTGAGTCAGTTGATTCTACTTCAGGTCCCTGCTTAAATTTCTGGCACTAAAAAAAAAAAAAAAAGAAGAAGAAGAAGAAAAAAAAAAGAAACATGGCATGGCACAGACATCTGCTTGGCTTTTGATGAGGGCCTCAGGAAGCTTCTACTCTTGGAGGAAAAAGAAGGAGATCCAGCATGTACAGATCACACCATAAGAAAGGAAAAGAAGTGGGGAGAGGGGAGAGAGAGAGAAAGGGAGGAAGTGCCAGACTCTAATTTTATATGATCTGAAGAGAAACCAGAGTATCCAGACTAATTTTAAATGAACCAGCTCTCAGGTGAACTCTCAAGGGAAATAATAGAGTGAGGACTCACTCACTTCCCCTAGGATGACACCAAACCATTCATGAGGGATCCGCCCTCATGATACAAATACCTCCCATTAAGCTCCACTTCCAACATTGGGGATCAGATTTCAACATGGGGTTTAGAGGGTCAAATGTCCAAACTATAGCACCCTGTCTGGAAGTGATGCTTGGGACTCAGCAGCCAGCAAGACAAGGTAGCCTCTAAGAACAAAGTTACTGCACTGAGTTTCACAGAATGGCCACGTGGAAAGTACTAGGTCTGTAAGGTACTGAATTAACCAACCCTGAAGTCCTCCTACCTTGGGACTTCTTGTTGTGTGAGACAATGCATTTCCTTGTTATTTAAGCCAGTTGAGTAGTGTTTGAAGTTACTTGCAGCTTAATTAATCAATTAATTAATTGATATACTTATTGTATGCTGTCTCAGTGGGCAGTAAAAACCCACTATGAAAACCTGAATAGGTTCCATCTTACCTCTTTTTTCCCTTGTATGTTGAGAGGAGTGGGCTTATAACCTAAGGTTAGCCAACCAGATGTTATCTTTGAATCATAAGCAAAGAATACAAGGATGGAGGGAAGAACGTTAAGATGTTCACTCTTCATTCCTGCAGCTCCCTTATTTCCTGCCACACACAGGTTCTACAAACACTTAACAGTCATTTAATAATACCCTAGCTAGAGTTGATTTCTGATCTTTACAACCAAGAACCTTAATAGAGATGCAGGGTCAAAGACAGAAATATTCCAATCACTGAGAAGTGCTCTTTGTTTCATTTTGTTTCATCAGGCAAATATCACTCAAGACTCTCCATCTCTCTTGGCTCTGGTTCTTTACTCAACCAGGCAGCCACTCCATAACTTAACTACATGGCATATGTTTTTTTTTTTTTTTAGAGAGGAGGCCTTGCTGATTCAGTTTCTCTTCTCCACTTTCTTCATCAGCTTCACCTTTTTCCTTGCAAGAATCCTGGCTGTTGGTATCAACAAGATAATGTTCTTCCTCATTCTCTCTTTCTTCTATTTTTTCTTCTTCATTAAAGCTTTCTTTATCTTCAGTGAAACTTTTCATCTCTTGATTGCTGAGGTACTCAAATACTTTTCCACTTTGGCCTTTCTTTGAAACAAACTCATCAGATATTCCTAGTGCTTTTAGGGTGTTAGAATAATGCTTTTCTGCTGCC
>CAUYPO010038610.1:0-17867 GCA_963574435.1 Cheirogaleus major
TGTAAGAGACAGAGAGAAAGTGAAAGAGATTTATTTTAAGAAATTGGGTTATGTGATTGTGGGGTTCAGCATGTCTAAAATCTGCAGGCTAGGCTGACAGGCTGGAGACCCAGGGAAGAGTTGATGTTGCAGCTGCAGTACAATGGCAGTCTGGAGGCAGAATTTCCTCTTCTTCCAGGGTCTTAGTCTTTTCTTTCTTAAAGCCTGCAACTGATTGGATGAGGCTCACCCACATTATGGAGGATGGGGAATCTGCTTTACTGAAACGCTACTGATTTAAATGTTAATCACATCTAAAAAAATACTTTCACAACAACATCTAGATTGATGTTTGACTAAAAACTGGGTACCATGGCCTAGTCAAGCTGATGTATAAAATTAACCATTTATAGTTTAGTAAATTAATAAATAGGATATTTAATTTTGTACATAAGTTTACCATAAGTACATACACTGGAATGAATGAGACATTCATACTGGCCCAAATCATCAGATTAAAATACAGATACATTTTTGAGACTTTAACATTCAGAACTCACAGAGACCTCTTAATCTCTAGGGTTGAACAGAGGGGAGCTCATATTCTCTTCTGGTCAGTTTTTCCCAGCCCTGGGCTCCCTGTCCCATCCCCCACTCCCATAATTGCCATTTGCCTCTTTGTTCCCCTTTCTTCCTCCCCACAGCTGGGGTCTGTGATAGAGAATCTAGTTTATCCACCTGTGGTCTGGCTTTGGACACTAAATAAATCTAACTTAACCCTTTCATTTTACAGAAGGGGAAATAGGCTCAGAGGAAACTTTAGGGTAGTGTTTGTTCTCTGTGAGACTCAGTGTGGTATTTTTTAAGCACTGGATTATAAAAATCATTTATCATAGGAAAATAAAACCCACATTGTAAAGGTGACAAGCCAATGAGAGCAACTCTTGAGCAGTATTATTCCAAGTTGTAACTGGGGTGAGCAACCAGCCATGGTCAAAGTTTAGCTAGCTCACATCTGCCTGGGGGAACCCACAACCACATCACAACAATTTCTGATTCATCACAGTCTAAACATTTTTACTGCTTTCATGTGCAAGGGGAACTCAATCGGTGCAGAATATAGAAGTTAATAAACAGAGTCTCTGCCTTTCAGGTTGAGGCCCAGGAAATGACAATTACAATGGAAAGAATAAATAGTTCAACATAATTAATACTAATAATTACAAAAGAGAGAATACAATTACTGTGGATGCGGCACTGTGCTCTTCACAGGTTTTTTCTCACTTAAACCTTCCTACATATCCTTTGTGGGTACAGGTAAGGAAATAACTTATACAGGGTAGCACAGGGCACAGCACTGGACTATGAGCCCATGGGTGCAGTTCCCAGCCTATGCTCCCAGCCTTAGATAGAACTCACCGACGATCGAGTCTGCGTCAACATTTTCTGGACCAACAAAGGTCAAGAGTCATTTGCAACATATTTTCCAAACTTTAATTGAAGCAGGGCCAACCCAACTCAGCGACTTGGTTAATTCGGTGGGGGGGAAAAAATTCAAACTAGTGGTTTGTTCACCTAGTTTTAAAAGAAAGCAAAGATGAGAAAGAGGGGAAGGAGGAGGCGGAGGAAGAAGGCACGTTCAAAGTTCAGATGATAGTGTTCTCCACGTAGACCTAACCAGAGCCCTGAAAACTATTTGCTCTCGAAACAACTGTTCCAGAATCGTTCTTGTCATGACAAGTCCTGCGACTCCTGTATCAACAGTAGTATCTCCAAGTAATTAAGTCATCCATGCCTTTTGTTCCTACTGCGACCCTTTATTAGGCTCACAAGCAAGCGAGACACGTGCAGCTTGTGCTGCCCAAACCCAAGCCTGGTTTGGCGCCCCAAGGCGTGGGCGCTCCGGACTCCCAACGCCCGTGCGGCACTGGGGCGGTCGCCCTGGCGCTGGCGTGGATCTGGGAGTGACCGGGCGGCCCCTCCTTCCCGCCGCTCTCTGGGCGGAGCCGTGGCGGCGCTGCTCGGGGCGGGCCCGGGAGGCGGCGCGGCTGGGGCGCGGCTGGGGCGCCGGCCGTGTTGCTCTGGCGGAGCCGGGCGTGCGTGGCCGCGATGAGCTGGGAGCTGGTGCTCTGGCTGCTGGCGCTGTGCGCGCCGCTCCTGCTGGTGGTGCAGCTGCTGCGCTTCCTGCGGGCTGACGGCGACCTGGCGCTGCTGTGGGCCGAGTGGCAGGGGCGACGCCCAGGTGAGGACCCGCCGCGGCCCCTCCCGAGTTGGAGGCCGGTTTGGAGCGGCCGAGGCGCGTCCTGATCTCCCCTGGCTCTGCGGTCGTCCCGGGTCCCTCCTGCTTCGGTGGAGCTTCCCGGCGGCGGAAAGGCTGTGCCTTTCCCAGGGGCTGTGGGTCGGGGAGGAAGAGGACGGGGTTAAGGAAGCTCTTCTCTCCCTTTCGTCTTCTGTCCTGGTCGAAGATGGCACGGTCGTGCCTCTCCAGGGGTTACCAAACTAAGAGAGCGCTGGAATGGGCAGGACGCCCTCTGGACTCTTGACTTCTTAACCGGGATTCTGGCGTAGTGTCGGAGGACGCTACTTTGAGAAAGCAGCGTCCCCCTGCGTTTGTCAGGGAGCCTCCTTTTGTAAGGACTGCAGGCTCGGTCTTCCTACTTCCTGAAATTGTTTATCCTCCACTTCTCACTGTCCTGGAGTTTCGAAATAAAATCCGAGATATACGGAGTCACCCACCTACCTACTCATTAGTATGAATGTATAACACTAGAAAGAACTGAATTGGCATTTTGCCTGGAGCAAGATCATTATTAGTATACTAAAGGTCATTCTGCCTGTCCCACTTTTATCTGTGCCTTGCTTCATATTTGATGATAATATAATATATGTTTATTTCCTCAACATCTTCTATGTGCTATGTAGGCTGTGTGCTTGGTATTCTTTACAAATAATCTCTAACCTTTATGACAACAACTCCTACAAAGTAGGCATTATTAGTCTATTTTCCAGATAGGGAAACTGATGCTCAGCGATACTAAATGACTTGCCCAAACCTATATCCTGGATCTTTAAGAACTGTGGTAAGTGGAGTTTCCCTAGGCCAAGTTTCAAGTATGAAAATACTCAAAGCATATGGTGAAGGTTTGCTTGGAAGTCATAGTTAGTAGCTCAGAAGACAGACCATGTTTCCTAAGTGGGCGGGGTGAGGGGATGTGAGGGTGGGAGGGCGAGGGCTGGTGGTGATCACCATCTCAAAGAGGTGAAAATTGGTACTGCAGGACTGAAAAAAAAATCCAATAGTGCAGTGCTTTGTGCCCCTTTCAAAGCTCAACCCTACCAGACAAAATCTTACTCTATAGTATTTCATTTCTCTGTTTCTTCTTGGGTATAAAATATGCAGCAGTGACATTGAGTTCATGGAAAATACATGAACATATATGCAACATTAGCACTACAAAACTGGCAAATAGAAGACTGTGACGGGTGGACTTTCTCTCTCTTTTTTTTTTAAGTAAGAATCCCAAATACCATGCAACTTTATTAACCATAAGACTTTCTCTTGATGGATTTCTCCATCCCAACAGGTGGAATGCCCATGCCTATTGGTTGCTATTGGTTGCCTTGTAGATGTTGTTTGTGTTTGATCCTCAGTGCTTTTTGTGTTAACTTGGACATGGAGAATTAAATAAAAATAGTTTATGAATTATTATTTAATTCTACAAGTTATTAAACCCATCAAATTATGTCGAGTTCTAAACAGGAAAAATGTTGACACTAAATGAATATCTCTAAACTAGTAAGTTAAAAGTTATTTTCTCATATCAAGCAAAAGTTAAAAGTTAAGATCACTAAAAAATAATTTTAAGAAATTTATTTAAGTTTTTCAATTGTTTTACTTTTGTTGAAAAATTCAGTGTGAAGGATTTTAAATTTAATTACATTGCTGTTATTACGTAGTAATATAATTGTAGATTTGCATATATAATTTGATGCATTTCTATTTAAGTTACAATAAGTTATTCAGCAAATAGTTATAAAGTTAGATGTTAATAGCTTTTAAATTTTAATTTAACTTTTAACTTAATTTTAAGTTTAGTCATTCTTATATCTGCATTATCTAAGGAGTAAGCTTTGTAGAACTCTTTATGTATAAAGCACAGATAGATATATGTACAGTACATAAATGGATATACAGTATATCTGTGGAATTAAAATTTCATGGCGGAATTTTAGGAAAAAAAAATGTTTAAAAACACTCCTGGTGGGGGTGGGGAATGATAAAGAAAAAAAGATGAAAGGAAATTGGAAACAGAATCAGATTCCCAAAACAGTTCAGGCTGGAAAGATAGGCAAACTCTGTCAAGATGAAAAAAGAAAAAAAAAAGTATCCTCCATGATGTCTCTGTTGGTTAATTATTTCTTGTCATTTTAAAGTATGGACAACATCCTTATGTAATACACAATTTAAAAATACAGAACGATATACAGTTAAAAGTAAGGCTGTCTCCTGCCCTTGTCCCCCAGGCACCTAGTATTACTCTTTGGAGGCAACCACCACTTCCTGCCTCTTCTGTATCCTCTAGGTAAATTCTCTGCATTTCCAAGCATAGATCTTACGTAGTGAAATTTAAGGGTGACTAATTTTAGATATTAAAATGGTCCAGAAAAATCCATGGCATAAGTCTAGAGTAGGAAAAATTTCAACAGCAGCACATGTGAAGAAAACTCAGGTTATAGTTGACAGTAACCTCCATATGAGTCAGCTGTGAAGTGGCTGCCAGAAAAGATTATACAAGCCCCGGCTGCATCTGTAGGTGTTTAGTGTCTGAAGCAACAACTGCAAACAACAGTTGTCTCCTGAATACCTGCTTGTATGTGCTGGCCTCTGGGGACCCAACAGTGACTGAGCCCACCACAGTCCTGGCCCTCACAGACTTACTTTGCAGGGGACAAGGGAAGTGATGACATCATCTCACCCTGCTCTGCATGGTCCAGACTCTGCTGAATCCTGTGTCCTTCCCTGGCCAGCTCCTTTCAATAGGAACAGTGGCCAATTAGAGCGGGTGCAGACGGGTGTGAACAGAAGAGTGAGGAAACCTGATGCCATGTCATTTGAGGGAAGGGAGCCGAAATTGGACAGGTTTATTTAGCTTTAGAGAAGCAAGAGATGAGAGGACTTAGGACATAACACTGTCTTCCCTAACAGCTGTGAGGGATTGTCATGTGAAAGGTTTGATTTCTTTCTGTTACCAGAAGGCAGAACTGCTGCCCACTGCTGCTGGTTGGCATATCACAATTTAAAGGCATATCACATCAGTATAAGCAAGAACCCTTGAATGATTAGATTTGTCCAAAAAAGGAACAGGAGTTTCCAGATAACTAGCTTCCTCTTTCTGAGAATTGCATTGAGACTGGTCAACGGCTTGAGGGGAAAATTCTCCAACTGGGGTGGGGGTTGAACTGTTAGTTTCTTGCAACTGTAAGACTCTGCTTTCAGAGGCTCTTTAAAGGAGGCCATTATATAATGCCAGATTCTGTGGAATTGGGAAACAAAAATGGTGCTAAATAAAAAAGTTTTCTTCTCCAGGGTGGGAAGAAGGGTGCCAGAACTGTAGTTGTACTAAAGTTTTCATTGTTGGTTTTAAATAATATTTGCGTCTGGCATAAAAATAGAGAAATCTTTGTTAGCTCTAGGCTGTGGTTCCAAAACAAACAATATTCACCCTAGAGTCAGAATACTGCAGAACTTTGGGACAATGAGTAGTCAATGAATGAATAAATGATTATCTGAATATACCTTCTGTCGTTCCTGATAAAGTCCATAGGAAAGTTGCTTAATTGTGCCATTCCATAAAAGTACATTATATGACAGGAAAGCATTATAGCCCATAGTATTGGAGATGTTTTTATCCTTAGCTGAGATATTTACAAGGAACCTTTTCCCTGAAGACAAGTTGTATTTTTTCAAAAGTCTAAGAAACAGTTGGGTTTTAAAATATTGATCATATTTAAATATGCACCATAGGATAGTGGACAGTGTGGGCTTTGGAGCTAGATATACCCGGGTTTGTATCCCAGCTCTGCCACGGTTCTTAGGTGTTTATTCAACAGTTATTTATGGAGTCCTTTCTGTATACCAGTCTCTGTAGTAGACACTGAGGCTACAACAAGGAACAACCTAGATAGGGTCCCAGCCTTAATGGAATTTACAGTCTAGTGAGGGTGATTTTTTTTTTTTTTTTTTTTAGGGACAGGGGTTTTGCTATCTTGCCCAGGCTGGCCTTGAACTCCTGGGCTTAAGCTATCCTCCTGCTTCAGCCTCCTGAGTAGCTGGAACTACAAGTTCTGGGGGTAAACTAATCTCTGTAAACCTGTTTCCTTTTCTGTAAAACAGATAATACCTATTTCATAAGCTTTTTGTGAGGAATTTAATAGGTAATGTGTTAAGCACGTAAGAAGTAATGAAAAAAACCTTAAGCCATTAGAATTAGTAACCCCATTGCCCTGGCTAGAGAAATTAGAACACACATATCATTAAGTGAATATTCTAATTTTTGCTGCTATAAAGTCCATCTGTTAAAGAATTTTAGCAATAATTATAGTTGACGTTTATTAAGTGCTGAGTATATGCCAGATACTGTTCTGACTGCTTTCCATGTTATTAACTCATTTCTCTTAACAATCCTATCAGGGCTGTTTTATTATCGCATTTCCAGTTCTGGAAAATTAAGGCACTGAATTCTCACATGGGAGCATTCAGTGCTGTGTGTGATGAAGCCGGAATCTGAACCCTGGCAGTCTCCAGAGCTGCTAATGTTCATACCACAGTTAGGATTTAGAACTGTTTGACTAAAACAGTATAATCATTTCCTGATAGTAATTTTTCTGATCTAAAATTGGAAATGTGATATAAAGTGATAGTTTGTTATTTTTGATAACCAACATGTATTTTTATAAATAAGGCACATAGGAACTTTGCACAAGAGTGACTTTATGGGTTCGGATAGACTGAATATCATCTCCTAGAGTGCAAATAAGTTTTTCACTGGACAAAAGTAGAACGAGCCACTTGTCATTGCTTTAGTACCGTTACATTTTTATAGTTTTTAACAGGAACATAATTGGACAAGCAGAGCACAGCAATTTCCTCTTGTGTAAATTACTAGATTCTCCTAAGATGATGAAAGCTAAGGCATTTGGGGAGCACTTTTACAAAATGACCTTTAGCTGATAGGCAGTAGATATGATTGGCAAATGGGGAAAATATCACTTTAAAAGTCCTGGCTGGGTACAGTGGCTCATGCTGCACAGGGCGGGAGGATTGCTTGAGGCGAGCAGTTGGAGACCAGTATGAGCAAGAGCAAGACCCTATCTTTACAAAAAAATAGAAAAATTAGCCCAGTGTGGTGGCGCATGCCTGTAGCCCCAGCTACTTGGGAGGCTGAGGCAGGAGGATCGCTTGAGCCCAGGAATTTGAGGTTGCAGTGAGCTATGGTGATGCCACTGCATTCCAGCCCAGCAACAGAGTGAGACTCTGTCTCAAAAAAAAGAAAAAATAAAAAAAATTAAAAACTGGATAGGACCTTTAGTGGTCATCTAATCTGAATCCTTCATTTTATGGAAAAGGAAAGTGAGTCTGGAGAATGACTTTCAATTCACTTAGCCTTACTTTTCTTTATCAAATACATAGATAAATAGAGCATTGATATGAAACAATGGAGTTATAAGGTTAACCTTTAAAATAAAGTCTAGAAAACTCACCAAGGTTCTAGAGTACAAAAATACTGTGTTAATAATTGTTACTAATATGATTTGTATTCATGCTTTTTAAAAAAAAATTAAGAAGGAGATGTTTCCTTAGGATATTTAAAATTTTAAGCTCCTCATATTATGTCTTCATATTTAGTGGTATTGTTTAAAGCTTTTTATTTTTTGCTAATCTTTTGCTTTAGCCTAATTTAGCTAATCTTTGATTTAGTATAATCCACAGCCTGTTTTTTCCCATCTACTCCTACTCCTTCCTCACCAGAATGGGAGCTGACGGATATGGTGGTGTGGGTGACGGGAGCCTCAAGTGGAATTGGAGAGGAGCTGGCTTACCAATTGTCTAAACTAGGAGTTTCTCTTGTACTGTCTGCCCGAAGAGTGCCTGAGCTGGAAAGGGTGAAAAGAAGATGCCTAGGTAAGCAAATCTAACACAGCAGTGGTGCTTCCTAGAAAATGAATCAGATTCCAAACTCAAATACAACTTTGGAACTTTTGGAAAGAAGAGTGCAGTTTTCCTAGGGAGTGCACCCTGGCTCTAGATGTTCCAAGTGTTTTGCCCAAGACCCTCTTCCTCTTCCTGTCTTGTCTTAATTAGCCGCTCTTGCCTTTTTCTTCTCCTTTTCTGCCACCTTTACTCTCATTTCTTGCACTGACTCTTGGCATCAGGGAGTAAACACCAATTCTCTCATATACTGGTGGATTTCTAGTGACCAGCTGACTTATTTTTGTCTTAGAGAAAGAACATTTTGTGTCTAACCATAGAATTTTAATTAGGAAGGATCCTGACTCATTTTGCTAAAATGTCAGATATTAAAGTCAGATGGGATGGAATAAGATTTTTGTTACGTAGGATAAAATAACAGGAATGGAATTAGGTTTAAAAAATGCAACTTGAGGTAATATCTTTCATAATTCATATAAAGGGCAACAGTGTTCATATTTTTGAGTTTTTGTGTAATGTTCACACTGAAAGCAGTATCTAGTAATAAAGGTATTATTTCTCATGGGACATTTAGCACTTAAACTGAGATAATTTTGAGTTTCCCAAAAGACCATTTTTGGGGAGTCATGTTTCTACCTCTCATTTTTTAAAATCTTTCTTTAACTGATTGAGCTGACCACCCAGAAATGAGAGTGAGTTGCTACAGCAGCACTCAGCTGGGCCACAAGGCCTCTTCCAGGATATTGCTTTCAAAGACCTCTTGTGTTTTTATACTAGGCCACTTCTTATGTTAGTTGTTCCCCTACTGCTGTGACTTGCAAGTCCTGCTCTGGCAGAGTAGATGAATCATGTCAGCATTTGTTACCTGGTGTGAGGCTGATTGCTTTCTTTTTACGCTTCAGATCATTGGTGCAAACTTTGACTTTGTTTTAATATGGTTGATGTGTCACAATTAACTTCTTTTGCCCATGAAGCCTTTACACCTCTAATATTTTCTATATTTGCTGGTTTTTATTACTGGTATTACTTGAATTTCAAGGTTAGAGTCCAGGAAATTTAATTTTAGCTCTTTTGATGAACACAAAGTCCTCATTACAGCTCAACATCTTTCTTGGTTGGGAGTTTCAGGAGTGTGTCCTTTTTCTTGTTTACCTCCTAGAATCCTTAGCCTCTGGAGAGAAGTTTCTATATGACATTTGACTATAGTACTCTGAGCTTCTTACTGATTTTAAGCACAAATTGTTGTTTTTTAAATGTGTGTAGAAGAGCAACAATACTTTGTGAGCCTAACACAAATGTACCTCTGTACTTCTAAAGAAATTGCTCTACAATTTTTGCTGTTTTTTTAGCTTATAGTATAATCTTGATTTCTGCCAGAGTCTGTTCTAAAGTTAGACTGTATATATTCAAGTTGAAGTGTGCCATTCCCCTTCCTGTGAAGCCAACCAGCTTTCTGTCTCATAAGATGTTGCTGTATTCCCTCTAGACCTCCTAATCACTGGGAGGAACTTGCACAGGGCCACCCAGAAATGAGTTCATTGCCAACTCCAGAGGTAGGGTGGGTTTTAACGGAAGTATCTAAGAGCTTGATTGACCTATGGCGTGACTTCCACGCTAATTTTTGTCTTTATTTAGAGAATGGCAATTTAAAAGAAAAAGATATACTTGTTTTGCCCCTTGACCTGACCGACAGAAGTTCCCATGAAGCAGCTACCAAAACTGTTCTCCAGGAGTTTGGGAGAGTAAGTAGCATTTTATATTGATACATCCTTGCTTTGAAGTAACTGCAAAAGAGATTTCCCTCTGTTTGGTGCTATCATTGAAAGGGTTTTAGGCAAATGGGGCCCAGGCAGTGAGATCAGTACTGTGAATGGGGCCTCTTAATATCTGAATCTCTGGCTTTATGTGATTGTTACTTTTCATACCTTAACAAGTACTGATTCCTCTGTGTGGAACAACAGAGGGAAAATTCATGGTTGCTTTTATTTTTATGGCAATTATTATCTTCCATAAAAAGTCACCTAAAATGGGATTTTAATTTCCATAGGGGAATTCTGGTTTTCATTTTATTTTATTATATCTTTTTAATTTCTGACTTCTGGAAATCTACTATTGTCTGTTGATTCTTCTAGTTAACAGTATAACCAACTATCCTTAGGAATTCTATCAATCCATCCACAAAGGTCCTGGATCTGTCAATCCAGGACATCCCCAAAGTGCCCCTTTTCTGATTTTATTTAACTAGATCGACATTCTGGTCAACAATGGTGGAAGAACCCAGCGTGCTTTGTGTGTGGATACCAGCATGGATGTCTACAAGGAACTAATAGAGCTTAACTACTTAGGGACGGTATCCTTGACAAAGTGTGTTCTGCCTCACATGATCGAGAGGAAGCAAGGAAAGATTGTTACTGTGAATAGCTTCATGGGTATCTTATCTGCACCCCTTTCCACTGGATATTCTGCCAGCAAGCATGCTCTTCAGGTAAGGTTGCTTGAACTCAACTCCGAGAGGACTGACCTAAGTGTGTGTATGAGGGATATGGCAGCCATCACTGTGTGAGGTCACTGGAACTGGGCAGTGATGTGGGGAGACAGAAAGAGAGACCCAAGGAGACCTCTGGTAGAGGACATCCCCAGTAGATGCTAAAAAAGACTTGAGCCACACATGCTTCTAGCTTATTCAACAAATGTGTTGAGCATGTGCACTACAACAGATCTTGGGGATGTAAAGATGGTAAGATACGTTCTCTGCTCTCAAGGAGTGTATCGTCTAGTCAGCATGCCACCCTTTAGCTTATCCTTAGTCCCACCATATCTTCATGGCAAATTGGGGGGCTGTTCCTCCTTCCTACTACACACACTTAAGGATGTACTTTTTCTCCCTATTTCTGTGACTTTTTTTCCTTCCCTCTTGTCTTGGTGTTTAACTTGGTCTAATTATAGATGCATGTCAGAAATAGGTACTGCCCACTGGGTCATCAGTCCTGAGCCTCATATCCCTACTGAGAATAGCCTTGACTATTCACTCTGGTTTCACTGGAAGAAGAAAGTCTAGTCAAGGCAGAGGCTAGGAGAAAAGCTTGATTTGGGCTGCATGTCTTATGAGCTATAAATATTAGAAATGAATGAATTTTTAATGTTGGCTTAAGCATGGATACGAAGAAATCATAAAGCCAATAGGAGGAGAATGATTAAAGGAGGCACAGAATTTATATTTAATGCTGTCGAAAGTTAAAGTAGAATGTTTCACTGTTGAAATGATGAGATGCAATAGCTGCATGGTCATGATACTTTCATGAAAATGTGAAGCTTTGGTTCTTTAGGACATCCTCTTGCTGCTGTGAAGAGCACACAGCTGCAGAGAACAATAAAGTGGACTGTTACACTGATGATTTCCTTGTATTTAGAAGTGGGCTATCAGTCACCTCCTGTAGAGCAGTTGGGCAAGCCTCAGGCAGGCAGATGAGGGAGGGTGGCCACCCTATCTGTTTGATGCCAAGACCCGCAGGATGCTTTCAATAAAACATAGATGAGCTGTCTGGCCTGCTCTCCAAGAATCACTGTTTTAATACTGTCTTTGATCCTCTGATAGAATGTGGCAGGTTGAGACTCTACTTAGTTATACCAGTAGTTAAACTGGAAACAGGAGACCAGGAAGCTTTTTTTCTTTTGAGACAAGAGTCTCGCTCTGTTGCTCAGGCTAGAGTACCATGATGTCACCCTAGCCCACGGCAACCTCAAAGTCCTCTGCTCAAGCAATCCTTCTGCCTCAGCCTCCTGAGTAGCTGGGACTACAGACATGCACCACCATGCCTGGCTAATTTTTTCTATTTATTTTTAGTTGTCCAGCTAATTTCTTTCTATTTTTAGTAGAGACAGGGTTTTGCTCTTGCTTTGAGGCTGGTCTCAAACTCCTGACTTCTAGCCATCCTCCCGTCTCGGCCTCCCAGAGTGCTAGGATTACAGGCATGAGCCACTGTACCAGCCCAGGAAGCTCTTTTTGAGCAGCACATTTCCTTCTTAGATTCTCAGCAAGCTACACAGCAAACTTGTTTATCATTGAAAAGTTAGATGTGATTTCAGACAAGGAGAGGTTTTAGTGTCTGATGTATTGGCTTGCTTGGTGTCCTCTCTCCTCTTTTGCTGTAGAGGGGCAGAAGGTTAAAGGTATGGGAGTTTTCCATTCATTTATCAAGCAAGCATTTTATTCAGTCCATTTCTGCACTGTGTCAGTCTCTGAGCATGAACCCTCATAGGTCCTGTGTTTGTTAGGTCAGCATTTAAGGGCTGCTAACGGTTTAATATTGTCAGATTTTATACAAATGTACTGTGGGTTAGCTGCTAAGGCTCTATGATAACCCAGCCTTGTAACAACATAGTCTTGAAACATTTCCTAATTTAGGAAAAGAAGATTTAGGGGAAGTAGATTTCTGTTTATTCCCCATTGCTTTAGAAATGGCCAGTATTTTTAAGTCTAGAGTAGGTGTCCTCAAACTACGGCCCGCGGGCCACATGCGGCCCACCGAGGACATTTATCCGGCCCGCGGGGTGTTTCTGCCACTGCTGCCTGTCCTGCTTAGCAGCCGACTGGTCCCGGGCCCACAGTGCGCATGTGTGGAGTGTGCGCCGCACTCTCCAACGGCCCTCCAACGGTCTGAGGGACTGTGAACTGGCCCCCTGTTTAAAAAGTTTGAGGACCCCTGGTAGAGGGTCTAGTTTGTTTTACAAAAGCAATCGTATTACATTTTTAATTAGCCATGTACTCTCTTATTGCCCAAAAAAGATGTTTGCTGAAACTAATTCATTCTGTTAAAATAATAGGATAAATGGAAAAAGTTGAATTCTTTGTCTGTGATAGTTTCCATGAAGTACTAATCTCTTGCTTCCCTTTGCACATAACATTGGCAGTTTTGACCACTTTGGGGAATAAAGAGAAACCCAACTTCAGTGATTCTCAGTGGAGAAAATGCACCCCTTTTGGAGTGGGGAGATGAAGACTGGTATGAGGAGGGTGGGAGGGTGTACTGTACCAGAATCTTTGGGGATGGTTTTTCCACTTATCTAGTGTGTGCCTACCATAAAAATCATTGATGGCAAGAGCCACCACTACCAAAGGGGGTGAATTGAACCATTTGTACCTGGGAAGAGCTGAGAATGTCTGTTCTAGATTACCTTCAGCCTTACAGTTAAAAACGCCTAATAAGTTTGCACAATTACACTACTTGTCTTTTATTTTATTTTATTTTAGAATATATTTTGGTAAATCATGAGATATGTGTCTATATTTAATTCTATTTGCTTTTTTTACTTTATTTTGGCCCATTAGGGTTTTTTTAATGGCCTCCGAACTGAACTTGACAACACATGCCCAGGTATAATAGTCTCTAACATTTGCCCAGGACCTGTGCAATCAGATATTGTGAAGAATGCCCTAACTGAAGAAGTCACAAAGGTAAAAATTTCTAGTTAGGAATAATTTGAATGCTTTACTTGTTATATAATGGTGTTGTATCACTATATAGCAGAGTTTTTGTGTTACAATTGCTTTTGTGTGAATTATTCATAAAACTTAACTTGTGGCACTGTGAAAATTGTTAAGGTTCACTGATAGTGCTTTGCATCCAGTTTTAATAAAGGCTAATAAAATTGCTAAGATACCTCTGATAAGTAGTCCACTATTATGTAATAGATTTTTTTTACTACCAAGAAACCCCTTATCTTCTTTCTCCATTTCATCCCCAAAAGCTACATGTTTTATGGAATTTCATTTGCTAAATGCATGTCTTAATAATTTGATTTTTATTTATCAAAGTAATAATATAATTAAAATTATGTTATTAAAATATATGTGCTTAAAATTAAGCACATTATGATGATGAAATTCTAATCAAAATCAAAGAACCTTCATCTTTTAGCCTACACAATCTGATCTAGTAAGTGTATGATTTCTGTTAGGCTTTCTGAAATATTAATATTACAAATAATTTACTAACCCCCATTAGTACCTATGGGGACTCCTATGGGGCAGGAGGCCCCACTAAAGGAGCCACTCAACTAGATGGCTTTTGGGTCCTTTCCAGCTTGAAAGTTCTATGAAATAACTTGGATAAATATTCAGCATTGACTTAATTTTTAAATTTTCTTAGTCGTCTCCAGGCAGTTATGGAGACCAGTCCCACAAGATGGCAACCAGTCGTTGTGTGCGGCTGATGTTAATTACCATGGCCAATGATTTGAAAGAAGTCTGGATCGCAGATCAGCCCTTTTTGTTAATGCCATATTTGTGGCAATACATGCCAACCTGGGCCTGGTGGATAACCAGCAAGTTAGGAAAGAAAAGGATCGAGAACTTTAAGAGTGGTATGGTAAGACCAATTTATATATTTCTTAATAATATGTATCAATCTTGCAGGAAAGTATGGAATTTTCCAGTGCTTAAAAAACTTTCTTACTAGGTCTCCACCAATGTCATGATATAAATACAAAAAAAAAAAAAAAAAAGGAAGTATTCTGTCCCTGTGCATCATCTGTTGGTTTACTATAAATTATTACTAGTCTTAGAGAAAGAAGTTTTCTATGAGGTAAAACCAAATCAAAGATTGCCATTTTTTCTTCTACACTTACTGTTTGAACAGTGTACATGTTAAAATGCTATTTTCCTACTATTCCTCCCCACCAACTACTACCCATCCTACCATTCTCAGCTCAGGAGGCTTGGAGTGGTACCTGGCCTTTCCTCGCACTTTTCCCCAGGAGTAGGTGTATCTCACCCCCTCTGCTTTCCTGTTGAAGCACTTATTGCCCTCTTAAAACAGATGCACGCATGCAGTGTGTGGTACTGGTTGCTTTTACCTCATTCCTGAAGTACTCTGCTTGTGCTCCTGTCTAAGGAAATATGTTGATTACTCATTCTCTCAGTGCTTATTCTTATTTGAATTAGAAGGAATGTTAACTATTTCTGAGAAAATTGTAACTATCAAGAGGTTAATGTATAAACAGTACAGGAAATGTAATGAGTTAAAGCAAAATTATAGGTTATGATTATGCAAAGAAAGGTTATTGCTGTGGATGGTTTTTATTGTTCAAGTCTTTCATACTTTGTTGTTACTACCTTTTTAAAGAAATCAGTCAATAGGGATTTATATATAAAAAAGAATTATAATTATAAAACAGGATCATACTGTATATATCATTATATAACTTGCCAATATTTAAGTAATCCACTAATTGTTAGACATTTACTTTATTCCAATTTTTTGCAGGACAGTGAAAATGAATTAGGGAGAAAAAAAGGAAAAAAAACACAACAAAATGCTTAAAGAGACTTAAACAGTTATCAAACAGTTTCATGACACACTACAACATCCATAGCTTGAAAAATCATGAAGAGGGCTTTTCATTTGCTACCAAGTTGTAATGTGGGCCAGCAGTTTGTTTTGGGCCAAATCACTTATAAGTGTTTTGGTAATGTTGGGACTTGGTAGTGTGGGACGGTTTTAAAGATAGAGATTCATTAAAGATTACAGCTGAGTTTTAAATGTGGTGGACAGCTGATACAGTGGCTTTGTGCCCAGTGATAGATAAGAGTTGGCAGGAAAAGTCCACCTTACTAGCATAGCACAGCATCCTGGTGAAGAGCATGGAGCCTGGTGCGAGGCTACTTGGGTTCACACGCCAGCTCTACCCCATACTCGCCCCATGACCTAAGCAAGTTACTTCTCAATTACTCAATCCTCCTATGTATAAAATAGAGATTAATGATGAAGATAGTACCGAGCCATAGGATTGTTATGAGGATTACATGTGGAAAACACTTAAAACACAACCTGGAATATTGTAAGCGTTAGCTGTTGTGCTTTTTTTCCCTTTTTCATCATGAGTTAGTAGCAAAATATTCAGATTACATATAGTAAAGATCAAAGATTTTTTTATATTATAATTCATAAATAAAAGTTGTATATGTTTAAGGTATTCGATGTGATGATTTGATGTACATATACATTAAAAATGATTACCACAATCAAGTTAACTAATATACCCACCACCTTACATATTTACTTTTTTGTATGGTGAGAACACTTAAAATCTACTCTCTTATTAAATTTCAAATATACAATACAATATTATTAACTATAATCACTATGCTATATGTTAGATCCCTAGAATTTATGTTATAATAATGTAAGTTACTCATCTTATAACTGAAAGTTTGTACCCTTTGACCAACATCTCCACATTTCCCAAATCTTCCAGCCCCTGGCAACAACCATTCTACTCTGCCTCTGTGAGTCTGACTTTTTTTAGTTTCCACATAAGTGAAATCATACAGTATTTGTCTTTCTGTATCTTGCTTATTTCACTTAGCATGATGTTTTCCAGGTTCACCCTGTTGTCACAAATGGCAAGATGTCCATCTTTTTATGGCTGAATAATATTCCATTATATGTGTGTATATATATATATTATATGTAATTTTATATAAACAGCTGTTACATATATATGTAATTATCCATTCATCCATCAATGGACACTTGGGTTGTTTCTGTATCTTGGCTATTGCGAATAATGCTGAGATGAACCTGAGAGTGCACATATCTCTACAAGATACTTATTTTATTTCCTTTGAATATATACCCATAAGTGGAATTGCTGGATCATATGGCGATTCTATTTTTAATTTTTTGAGGAACTTCCATATTGTTTTCCGTAATGTCTGTACCAATTCACATTCTCAGTGATTTAGATAATAGGGCAGAGAAAACATACATTATAGAAATAATTTTTTCAGAGGGGAAAGAGGGACCAGGGATTAGATAATTTCATCCCATTGCAGTTGTTCTTCAGAAATGTCCATATGTAGGTTGTTTTGTTTATATAATATCTAGCATCTGATTATATCTAGCCTTTTCTAAAATATCATGGTCTTTTTCTTCCTACCACCATCTTTTTATTTTTTTCCTTTTATTTCATCATATAATGGGGGTACAAATATTGTTAGGGTTACATACATTGCCCCCACCACCCCTCCTCCCCCACGTGCCAGCGCTTCAAGCGTGTCCAATCCTCAGGTGGCGCACACGGCACCCATTATGTAAGTATACACCTCCTCCCCCCTCCCGCCTGCCCTCCACCCCACAAAAGATTTTTTTTTTCACATTTTGGTTACATTGTATATCTTTGCCTCTCCCTAAGAAGGGTTAGAGGTATGGCCTTCCCCCCCACAATGCTCGCCACATCCCTGTGATGTGGGTCTCGCCCCCCCCCAATCCCGCGTGAACACTACCACCATTTGAGCACCACAGTTTTAAACAGTAACAATTTGATGGCGAGTAGATGTGGAGCCCATTTTTCATATCTTGTGTCACCTCACTTTGGATAACGGGCTTAAGATTAATCCAGGATAGCATAAACGATGTTAGCTCACTGTTGTTTCTTAGAATTGAGTAATATTCCATTGTGAGCATATACCACATTTTGGTTATCCACTCATGAACTGGAACTAGACAAGGATGCTCACTATCTCCTCTCCTATTCAACATTTCATCTTTTGATGAGGTTTTTCTTTGGGATTATGTGGAGGCTTACATAAAACATCTTATAGTCATAATAGGCAAGTTTTAGCTGATACTAAGTTAACTTTGATCACATTAAAAAAAACTCCACAATTTTACTGTCC
>CAUYPO010038611.1:0-35973 GCA_963574435.1 Cheirogaleus major
TTAAATTGTATTCAATGCCTTTACATTATTTAGTTTTTGCCTTTTAATACAGAGAATTAATAGATTTTCTAGTATTGAACCATCCTTGCATTCCTGGGATAAACCCAATTTGGCCCTGATGTGTAATTTTATTTTATTTTATTTTTTTTGGAGACAGAGTCTCACTGTGTTGCCTGGGCTAGAGTGCCGTGGGGTCAGCCTAGCTCACAGCAACCTCAAACTCCTGGGCTCAAGTGATCCTCCTGCCTCGGCCTCGCAAGTAGCTGGGACTACAGGCATGTGCCATCATGCCTGGCTAATTTTTTCTATATATTTTTAGTTGTCCAGCTAATTTCTTTCTATTTTTTTAGTAGAGATGGGGTCTTGCTCTTGCTCAAGCTGGTCTTGAACTCCTGAGCTCACACTATCCTCCTGCCTCTGCCTCCCAGAGTGCTAGGATTACAGGCATGAACCACCGTGCCCAGCCTGGTTTCAAATCTTTATAATTCTTTCAGCAAAATTTTTTTGAGCATCTACCATTTGCCAGGTATGAATGGTTGTGGTGCCATTTTCTCAACAGTTTTTTCCTTAGGTAGGGCCTAAGGCTAAGTCCTCACCAGAGTTTTAAACAGAGTTCTTTATTCTCAGCAGAAAAATAAGGGTAGAAATTTCTGGACAAAGTATTAGCCAAGATTTTCTAGGAAGTTTATGCCTTATGAGTGGGTAGAAAAATTGGCAATGAATTCAAAGTTGCAAGTATAAAGAAATGCATAAAAAACCCAATTACATTATAAAAAGATGGGCTTTAATATACCAGGTGTCCAAGCTTGAGATAAAAGTCCAACACTTTAATCTACCAAGTGTTGTCTGCAGACAAAGATAACCCACTGCGTCAGTTTGTACAGGTTAGTAAAACCTAGCTAAACAAGGAAGGGTTTTTGAAAAACAAAATACATTTTAAAAATTCTTTTATCTTTGTCATAGCCATAATTTGTTTCTAATGTATCCAGTTCTGAGGCCAAATATCAGAAAGCAGAGAGCTAAGGTATTCTGGAAAAGTAAATAATTGAGGCTCTAGAGTGCTTTAGTATAATGACCAACAAGGAAGACTGACTTTCCAGAAGAACCAAGTTAGTCTCAGAGGAGATGTTTTTGCAATCATGAAATATGCAAATAGGGCAAATATGAACTTGTTCATCAAATCCACGAAACATTAGAAAACTTTGAAAAAGTAATTTTAGAGTAGATGGAAGGTCATAGAAATTATATTTTATTGGTGACCTTAAAGTCTATGCCATAGGATTACCTAATATGAAACCTCTTTAAAATAAACATCTTTCGCTATTATGATAATTAGCCACCTTGGATTAGTTTCAAAATTATGCTGTCTTTAAAAAAAATTAGTTTTAAGGCAAATCAGTCTTTCAGCAGATTTCAGATATAAGTAGGAAATCCTTTATTTCAGTGAATGATATAGACTTATCAAATCAATACTTATTAGGTAGTGGGTGGTAGATTCATAGTGGTCTATTAGAGAAACAAGTAATAATGTATATGTATCTCTTAGCATTAGGACTTATCATGGAAGACAATGATATTTTTTCCTTAGTGTGTATTTTGGTATTTCTGTCAAAGACCAAATGCTAAGTCGGCAATTGGATCTCACTCAGTAAGGTATCTCTTAGCTTATCCTGAACCATTACAGCTGCTGTGGCTTTTTTCTCCCCCTGTTAGACATAGGGTGTTTTTCTGGAAAGGTACTTGGCTAAAGCGCTTCTGACTTTCAGGAGAGTAAAGCTTCCTGCTTACAAAATATCTGCTTCATATTTAGTACTATGCAGAGTGGTCATGCAGATACACTCTGGGCTTTTGACATTAATAGAGTGGTTTCACTTTATTAATTTTATTAATTATAAAGACCGTTGGAGCTGTTTGCTAAATTTTACCCTAAGATGAAGGTAGTGAAGCCTTAGTCCATGAAAACATGACAAACCTTTGCAATTTCATTCTACTTTTTTGGAACGATCCATGTCCCATGCATACTTTTTGATTTATTCACATTTCCTTTAAAAATATTCAATATTTAGTACTTAATTCTTACTATTTTAGATAAAATGTGCTCATGAAGATAATAATAATACTGAAGTGCTGATATTATTATCACATAAGTATAAAATGTCTTTGAATTTTGAGATTTTCAGCTAAGAACCACTTTAATAGATCTCTTAAAAGTCAAATGTGATTTCTATTGTACTGTGCTAAGGTGTAATAATGGTAAACCATCTCTCCTAAAACAAATAGTTCATTCCTTCTTATATTTTAGGTATTTTGTCTTTATCCATGAAGTATTTTGAGCAATTACTATGACATCTGATTACCTCTGTTTCTCTAATTCGCGATCTCTCAGATTTATTTTTGGACTCAAACAAAAGCTTTCTTTCATTGCGTTTTTATATTCTTAGAGTCAGTTTATCTTACAACTTTTAAAAGAAGGGAGAGGAAATATGATCAGCAAGTAATATGTACTTACTTGAAATTACATGATTGTTTTTGAATTTTTTTTCTTTTTTGAGACAGAGTCTCATTCTGTTGTCCACTCTGCTGGAATGCAGCGTCCTTATCATAGCTTACTGCAACTTCAAACTCTTGGGTTCGGGCAATCTTCCTGCCTCAGCCTATCAAAGTACTAGGACTATAGGTGTGAGCCACTGTGCCTGGCCCTGTTTTGGAATTTTTAATGAACTCTTAAAAGTACTGGTAGCCTTAATTTAGCAGGAATCTTAAAATCAGATTCGCATTTACTTATTTAGGCCTAAAATTAGGTCCATGTTCTATTTTTTGCCTTAGAGCAAAACAGGCTTGATTGTATTACTATCCTTTTATTTCAGATTTTAAGGACTTATATCTAAGTGTTCATCTGGTTTCTCTACCCCCCTTCCCTGTACTGTTACGATGTTACTATGTTTATTAATTATAGGTAACTTTCCTGGACACTTCTTTCCCATTTTCTGATTTTCTTCCCTACCCCACTTTTTACTTGTATGTTTAAATCTAGAAAAACATTTTGTCCTGAATGAAATATTTTTTAGTCAATACTGCAAACAGCTGTAAACTTCAAGTCTTTGTTGATAAAGTACTTGAAAATAGGATTTATTTTCTCCTGTGCTATTATGGTTAGAAAATAGCGATAATGTTTTGATTAACGGCTGGTGAAATGCAGCTGACACAGTGCACTTGGTAGCATGCTGTCATTCTAAAGGTTAAACAGCTGTGGTGAAAAGAGTCATTTTGGTTTAGTCCTTTTAATTTGGAACTTTTTTGGAAGCTGAGTTCCAGGACAGACTGTTTATGACACTTTCACGTATTTAACATATTCTCAAAAACTATCAGAATTCCAGCTAAATAACCCAAACTCCTTGACTTCATACTGGATTACATTTTGGTTCTTGAGAAAAAATAAAATTGTTTTTCAAAAGAGCAGGCTGGTCTGCGAAAAGGCTGTGAAGAAATATCAGCCTTTGATGGAAGTTGGGAAGTACTGTATAAGCCTTAGGCTGATATTGTAGAATGGCTTCCAAGACTGAGGAATTGGAAGTATCCTGTTTTAATCCTCTGTAACCCACCCACATGCATCAAACCGAGCATTCCTAATACCTGATACTTTTCAAAAAGTGAGAAACCTGTTTTTTTTGTGTATAAATATAGAAGTGACACCTATTACTGGACCCCTCTATTCTCCCAACCCTGGTCTTAGGGAAGGAGAGTTCTGACACTTTTCACCTTGAGATGTCGGTGACTGGCAGCAGGTGCAATGTTGGTGACTTCCTAGATTGTGGCTTGTCTTTAAGGCACCCTGCCAAGACTTCAGTGCTGGGGGAACTAGAGGATTAGGGTCAGATTTCAGGGCCTCAGCTGTACAACATGGCCATAATATTAACTACAGCAGCCCTGATGTGTGTCAGACCATTTATTTAACACCTGTTTTCTCCTAGCCACCAGAGCAGGGCCTACTTTTCACTGACCCATCTTCTTTGGATTTATTTCAATAAAAATGTGGGGTTTATTTTTCATTGGTTTATTTCCACCTAAAATGCAGTCTAAGGAATCTACTTATTTTTGATGCAAATGCTTCATTTTAATAAAGTGGACAGAGTTCAGTTATACTTAGGAATTGAGGGGTTTTTTTCAGTCAGTGTTTCACTTGTAGAACAAAGTTATCTGTATTTTAAATAAGAAATACTTAATCTTTGAATCAAAACATATTTCATATGACAGCTAACTTCTCCTTTTCCATAGAGAAAATTGCAAACAGAACTTTAAGAACTCTCCTATGCAGCTGGATACAAACGTTACTAATTCGTGAAACAGGATGCCTCTGGCATTAAGAGTAATAGGGACTGCTTTGGTTTTAAAACTCCCCATGTTCTCAGGGAAGCATCTTTTCTTTGAATAGAGTTTTAGAATTGGGCTTTGATCAGAAGGTATGTAAGAACTCTGAACTTGGAGTACCATACCTGCTCTGAGAATTTGCTTAAATTATTCAGCTTCTCTAATCCTTGCTTTCCTTATCTGCACAACGATATCATGCTCACAGGGTTGTTGTGAGGCTTTAAAAAACTCATATTTATGAAATCTAGAAGTGCAGATTCTTTCCTTTTCCCCTTTTCTCCAGCCTAAATTAATAACTGGACTTAGGAGCACAATGGTAGAGGTAGAGCTATAAGTTAATAATAAAAATAACAATAACATAACTATTTAGATATAAAATATTCTGCTTCTTCCTTTGTAAATTTCCTTTTCACATCCTTTGCCTGTTTTACTTTTGTTTGCTCAGCTTTGGTTTGATTTCTAAGAGCTCCTAGTTATTGAGTTATTAAGGACATATCTTTTTTTTTTTTATTATTTTTGAGACAGCATCTTGCTCTGTTGCCCAGGCTAGAGTGCAGTGGCATCATCATAGCTGACTGCAACCTCAAACTCCTGGGCTCAGGTGATCCTCCTGCCTCAGCCTGACAAGTAGCTGGGACTAAAGGTGTGTGCCACCATGCCTGCTAATTTTTTAAATTTTCCGTAGGGATGAGATCTCGCTATGTTGACCAGGCTGGTCTTGAACTCTTGGCCTCAAGTGATTCTCTTGCCTTAGCCTCCCAAAGTGCTAGGATTATAGGTGTGAGCCACTGTGCCCAGCCTAAGGATGTAAGTCTTATGTTAGGCATGTTGTAAATATTTTTTCAGTTTTGTATATGGTGTTTTCTGCCATGTAGAAGTTTCGAGTTTTGTTTTCATGTTGCCAGATCTATTGTTTTTCTTTGAATCTAGGAACCATCAATTATATGACATATATTGATTTCAGAGATGTTAAATGTGAAAAAAGTCTTAGATTCAATGAAATAGAATATCAGTCTTTTTTTTTTATTTTCTGTCTTTGTTTTTGTGAGTATGTGTGTGTATAAATATTTGGACGTATGTAAATTGGGCTCATTTTCTGTGCTTAAAAGAAAGATATTATTGCAAACATGACTGGATATGGGAATATCCTTTCCAGCTAAGAAAGCTCTAGGAAGAATATGGTTGCATAGAGCTTAGAAACCCTGACATGTACTTCAGGCATTGCAATGGGATGCTTTATTCTTGGCTTGTCCACTGTTGCCAGAATCATGTGCTGCCCTTACTGCTGCTCTTGCCTAGCTGTCACTGTTGCTCTTGCCTAGCTGTCACTGTTACTCAGTCCCTTCTGATATCTATCTCAGTGGCAGCAACAATTCAGAACTAGTCCTGAGGACAGGGTTAGTATTTCTTGCCAGCACCTGCCACTTTCCCTTCCACACTCTAACTATGGGAGAAAGGTATGTGTGCTGGGGGTGGGGGGAAAAACCTGTAAAGTAGACCACAAAGTATAAGGCTAAAATGCCAGGTAGAGACTCTCAGGGCAGAGTGCTATAACTACCTCTTCATCATCATAACAAAGTTGTCCTACCTGCCCCTCCAAAAAGGAGTCAAGGTTGTTCTAAGGCCAAGAAGCAATTGTCCTCCTAAAGTGCTCTCAAAATAGCAGAATATGATGCAAGGTTGTTTATTTTGAATCAAGAACCCAGAAGTATCCAAATGGTTCAAAATGACTTTAAATTCATTATATATTTTTAAAAAATCAAGCCACTGTAACAATTAAGAGCCACTTGCTCTGGTGTAGGGCATAGTAATCACTAGTGAATCATTAGTTGATGACATTGTGGTAACTTAAGCCCGATAATACAGAGTTAGTGTTGGGAACTGTGATGGACACTCATAGCAACATTGCTGTGTCTCTGGTAATTCACGAACTGTGACAGTTCTCAATCATTCATATATTTTGGCAGGTAGAGGTGGCTTTAAAGCCAGGGAATCTATGTCCTTAAAATTGTAATTAGTTGTTCTGAAGCTGATAATTAGATCTACCGAGGTCCTCCCACATAAGAACAGGTCTTTACACACAATTTATGAAAACAGAATAATTAATGGAAAATTATTTAAATTTGTCGTCTGTAACATTTCATTTAAACAAATGTTGTAGCATGGTTTTAGCTTTCAGCAAATCCCAAAATAATAATAATAAAATAGTGAAAGTGGCTGTGGGAAAGAGTAGTTATTTTTAAATCTGGGTAGACAAGTGGGACCTGCCTACTTGTCTATTGAGCACACTCTGTAATTTCTCAGAAATTAAATAGCATGACCCTTTGATTGAATCCAAAGGTGGAATTTTAAATAGGTAACTTTAAAGTAATTGGCTTGAAATCCAAGGATCTATTCCGGGATGCTTTAGAAATTTTTATTCCCTTTTCACCCAAGCTTTAAAATATATATAATGTCGAGGCTTCAGTTTCAAAGTCTGCTGTTGTACTTCTCTAAACTATTGTCTTATAATTGGTACTGTTCAAATCCTTTTTGGAATAGGATTTGAACTTGAGTGGGAGGAGAAGATAGTTTGGAAGAATCAAGAAGTATGTAATAGTGGTACCTAAAAACCAAAACAAAAAGAGGTTAAAGGGACAGATCTGGTCTATTTTAGTGAAGCAAGAGTAGAAAGGTGATATATTATCAAAAAAGTCTTTATGCACATGAAGTGTTCTATTCTAGACTTTGGGGATTAGCTGTTCTCCATCTCTGCTAAGGGCAAAATAAAAGGAAATGGTTTTAAGACTACAGCATGAAGAGGTTAAGGTCAGAGAAGGAATCATTTAAAAATACATGTTTGTTAAATTAAGATGCTCAGCCATATAAATAAGACTGAATATACTAATAATTCTACTCTTTTAGTCTGATTGGGCTGTGGAATCTTAAATCTTCCCTGAATAGCTTTTAAACTGATGTAGGGTGGTTAGATGTGTCTCATGGCCATTTCCAGTCCTAAGCTTTAGTGATTCATTTCATTTCACCAGACTCTGTAGCTATTATGTGCTTTTTTCCCTCCCTCCTTCCCTCTCTCCCCTCCTTTCCTTTCTTTCTTATTTTGTATAATATTGAAAAGTATTTTACATTTAGATGTCATTTAAAAGTTTTTTCCTATTAAAGTGTCCCTTTTTACTGTGGTTCATGTTATATATTCAGATGGCATAATTGGAATATTTTTATTAAGCAGAAAATGTCCACTTTTGTGTTTTAATGAAGGCATCATTTTTCCCATTATTTGCTTTTCCCAGCAGTCACTGAACACTAAAGCTATGTTATATGCAACACAGATCTTTTCTCATCTTACTCAGAACAATATTTTCCTGAGAAATAAGTCTTTGCCCAAAGTGAGATACTCCTGCAGTGTTGAAGGTGATATGGACTTTTAATGTGCACTGAAGCTAACAGCCAGCAATCACTTAGTGATTTAGGAAGTGTATATTAGCCATTTTCTGTCAGTTTTGGGGGCAAAGAGATGCAGCATCTAAATTTTGAAGAAGTGTTTAGAGGGTTATTTATAGCATCCAGCTTTTCAGAAGAAATGAATGAATAATCCTTAGATATCATTGACTCAAATATCTTTTCTAAAATAATCAATTATTATTTCCTTTCTTCTTTTGCTGTTTTCTTATGCTTTCCTACTTTCATGTCTTTAAAACTTTGACAGCTACAACACAACCAATATTTATTGAGCAACTGCCATATGCCCCATTGTAGGACCTGGGAATAAAGCAGTAAACAAGACAGACAAGTTAGATCCCCTGCCCTCATGGAGGTTACATTTTTGCCATTATTTTGAGCACACTTATATGACAGGGAACATACCAGAATTAAATTTTAATTTCTTTTTAATTTATTGTTAAGTAATGTAGGAAAAACACTAAATATACTACTAGTTTTACACATTCAAAATTTATATAGAGATATTAGCTATACTGTTTTGGATTTGGGCAAAATCCAGTTACTTGACTGTCAACATTGCATTCAAAAGTTTGAGAAGGACTTAGAGAGATTCTTTATCCTATTATATAGGTAATGTCTGGATGTTTCTTTAAAAAAAACAGGATGCAAAATTTCCATCCGTATGAACCTATACCTTGGCATAGAATCTTTTCTTTCCACAGTTACAGGGTACTTCCCTTCCTCCTCCCAGTAAAGACAAGGCAAGGAGAGTCTTTCTGTTGCCAAGGCTAAGATATTCTAGGTTGTTCTAGGTTCTACTGAGTGCATGGACATCCCTCTACCATAAAAGCCATGATATAAATGCAGTACCCCTTATATTCTGAAACAATATTACTGGCTAGGGTCAGCTGCATAAATTTCTATACTAGTTAGATGCTTAATGTACTAACCTGGCAATTTAATCATTGTTTGGAAAATTTTGTTCTAAATTCAAAAGAGCTGACCTATAGGTAGACTTTGGAATGTTATCTGTCCTTGTACTGGGTATGTACAAGCCCATTCTCTGAGAGGAGAATAAGCACATTTCTATTTGTGGGATGTCCATAGTGTTATAATTGGACCTTGTTTTAGTAGATCTTAGTTCATTTAATACACATGACTGTGAGGAAATGAACTTAGCATCATGGGTTTGAGGATTTGGCCTTTATTCCAGGTTAAAACCTAGTTATTAAGCAGGCTTTAGTCTTATCTTTTGCTGCCAGAAAATGATACATTCTTTCATATCAAAATTATAGAAGGCTGTTAGTTTTCTATGTATATCAGACATTTGCTGGGCTTTTAGCTACCTAGCATCTGAACCTCTGTTCCTATTTGGGGTGAATTTTTTGCTGTATGCATTTTTGTAGGAGACAAGATTCCTTTTCCAGAAGGAGTCAGATCTTCTTGTCCCTGGAAGCTAGGCCAAAGCTATGTGACTTAGACTCAGCCAATTAGAATTACTTACCCAGAACTTTGAATCTAGAAGGCATAATTGAAAGGTGCAGATAAAGTTTATTTTTAGTAGCAGTGGTAGAGTTGAAAGTCCAGCAACATCACTGTCCAGTCCCAGTAGTGGTAAAGAGAAAGGTGTGTTTATCAGATTCTTCTGTGGCTATCTCCTGCTCCCAGCCTTCCTTCAGCTTCTCTCTATTATGGCTCATTTCTAGGTTAGGCTTCCAGCTTTCCCTTTAAGTCTTATAGTTCTCAATATCCTTCAGGCAAACTTTTTTTCCCTTTAAGTCTGCCGAAGTTGGTTTCTGTTGCTTGTAACCAAGAGCCCTCTCTGATATACAGTGTGAAAGCCAAGATAATTGTGGCAGATTATATTTTCCAAAAAGGGTCCCCCCACTATACATTCTATCCTATATGCCATTCTTACAGTGTGATTTCACTCCTCCATTGAGAGGTGGAAGTCTGTTTCCACTCCTTAAGCCTGGCTGGGTCAATAGAATGTGGTAGAATTGATAATGATGTGTGGGTTCTCAGGCTAGGCTGTAAAAGGCAGTAGAGCTTCCTCTTGGATCTTTCTTTCTTGTGACATGTGCTTTAGAACTGAGTCCAGGTACCCTGAATTTACCATGTTGTAGGTAGCACATGAACAAGCTACATAGAGTTAGGGGCGACGCCAGATATTTGAATTTTTCCAGTTTAAGCTACAGGATGGATGTGATTGAGCTAACTGTCAGATGATTTCTCAGCCCCCAGTCTTTGAGTTTTCCCAGCTTATGCTGAGTAGAGCAGAAGCTAACTATCTTCCTTGAGCTCTGGTCCAGATTTTGGATTCATGAACAAAATAAATGTTGCTATTGTTTTAAGCCACTTTGGGTTTATTGTATAGCATTATATATCAGGCATGATAGCTATTATAAATATTCAAACTAGAACACCTAAATTGTAATCTCTAGCATAGAATCATGTCTTCAGATTCTTAAAAGGCAGAATTATTGATATGGAATGGACTTATTGATCTAGTTTTCCCCTTTTGCATTTTATAGTTTAAAAGAGCGGCATTTTGTCTGTTGTAGAATTACTTGGCTGGAATAACATTAGAGAGCTTTATTGTTGTTGGAAATATAGAATATCAAGGCTATCTTCTATATTGAGGTGTTAAAAATACTAGTTTTCTGGACATTTATAGCAGTATTGTAGCTGATTTCATTATGGCTAGGACCTGATGTTGCTTGTTAGTGCCCTCTACAAATATGTCTCTAAATGTAAATTCATTCCCTCTCTTAAGACCCTAGCACATCTTTCAAGAAGCAAGATGAAAATGCTGCTCTTTTGGGGTAGATATCCCACCTAACAAGGGGTATTTAGAGGGAGTTTTAGAAATTAAATAAAAATAGCTTAAAGTTATTTAGAATTTACTATGTGCCAGGCACAATGCTAAGTACCTGCAGGTCTTCTTATTTAATCATTATAATAATCTTATGAGGTAGATTTTATTACTCTCCCTTATTTATAGGTGAGGAAACACATTTAGGTTAAGTAAAATTTGCCCAGGTCACATAGTAGCTGGAATTTGAATCCAGGACTGTATGTGACTCCAGAGTCATTGTGTTTGTAACTACCATGCTGTGTAACCGGAATGGCTATGAGTGATGCTTCAGCATTTTATCTCCTGCCTTCCTCTGACTTGTCCTGGAATATCTTTAAGTCTCCTGATAGTCAATGCTATGCACACAAACTCTAGCCCTTTTCACATATTTCCCTTTCAGAATCAGGCAAGGATACACTTTTCATGCTTTCTCCCATTTGCTGTATAAGTCTTGAAGTGTTTTAAGGGGTTCCACTTACCCTGTTAGGAAAAGTGTGGAACTGTAAGGTTTATGGGGATTTTGATGGCCTTAGTGGCACCTTGTTTTCATCAACTCTTTGGATCAAATCTACTTTTTAAAGGAAGTATACAAATTGTACACAAATGGTACAAAATAATTTGTCCTTCATGATGACACTAATTGTCGAATGTTTAAAGTACAAGATTGCTACCTCAAATACTTCAAACTTGAGTGACTTATGGCAGTAAATCAAGAGTTTGGGGACTTCTGAGGGAAGAACTTGGAGACCATGCTGGTTTCGTGTGATGTCTGTGTGTGTGTGAACTCTCCCTCGACGCTTGATGGCATGAAATGATAGCAAACTGTGCTGCCCCAGAGTTGAAGGAGAACAAGGAAAATTATATTGATGTTGAATGAGATCCTGATTACTTTAGTGTTTTGTATGTTCATCATGTCTTGCTTCATCAGCATAGATGATTTATAGGAGAAAATGGGCAAATAAGATGTTAGAAGAAATTTATCTCTGTACTCCTCACCAAAGCCCAAATTTCTTCTCTGAAAATGCTCCTATACATTACTGCAGGCACTATGCCATTACTATAAGCTGGCACCACTGAGTTTTATATTTAGAGGAATTGATTTCCTGGCAAACAGTGGGCCCCTGGAAACTCAGCAATCCTATATACTCTGCATTGAGTTACCAGAAGTCCTTTTAATGCAGAGGCTCGGTGTGGCACAACTGTTAATACAATGGCTGGAGCACCATATTGTGGGGGCGAAGGGGGTGCATTTTCCCTAATGACACAGAAGGGAATGATAAAAGGCTTCATGTTGCTTTTGAGTTTTGCACACAGCAGCCTGAGCCTAGCATGTGACAAAAAGCATTTGCTATTTTTATATCTTTTGGGAATGACTTCTGTACCTAGGCAACCAGTCAGAGGCTGAGAACCCCCGACTACAGAGGAAAAGGATAGTTTTACTAATTAGCCACAGAGAAAAGGACATTGCCACATTCTAGAGAGTCTAGGTTTGCAGAAATCCAGCCAAGACAAGGCTTTGCATTTTTTAAAAGTCTAATATTTGCTCTGGTGTTTCACTGCAGAGACCTAGATTTAATTTGAATACTCCTCCAGGGTCTATTTATCATTAGCCATGTGTGTCATGGGTATAAATATGTCTTCAAACTCAAGTCTGTACGAAATATTCACAATCAAATTTTTTTTGAGTAGCTTAATTTCCAGCAGAGGACCTTTCCTATTCCTATTGGCTGGAGAGAAATTTTGCTTTTGCCATTCTTAGAGTTTTTCCCATCTCCAAGTTGGCAAGCTATGGATGGCATTTGTTTTAAGATGAGGTGCCTCTCGCCTCAGTGTACACATCCTCTTCAGATCTGGCAGCTCTCTGTTGCTTTCCGGTTATGTCTGGCTCATAGAAATAATTTTGTTTTTTGAGGTTAGGTGCCAGGTACCTGTAATCTCCTCTGCATAGACCACCACACATTGACCCAGTCGGGCTGAACAGATAATTCACCTCACACATGAATTGGTATATACAAACAAAAGTTTTTCTTAGCTTTAATAAGGATTTGGGTTCAGAGTTTTAGTGAGAGGGCATTATTAGGGATCAGAAGTTTAGGGTTGAGACCTATATTAGTCTGCTTGGGCTGCTATAACAAAATACCATATACTGGGTGGTTTAAACAACAGATATTTATTTCTCACAGTTCTGGAGGCTGAGAAGTCTAAAATCAAAGTGCTTGCTGATTCAATTCCTGGTGAAGGTCCTCTTTCCTGCTTTCAGTTGGCTGGCTTCTGGCTGTGTCCTCACATGGTGGAGAGAGAAATTACACGAGAGCAAGCTCTTTGGTGTCTCTTCTTATAAGGGCATGAGCCCACCATGAAGGCCCCACCCTCATGACCTCATCTAAACCTAATTACCTCCCAAAGACCCCACTTCCAAATACCATCATACTGTGAGGTAGGGTTTCATCATATGAATTTTGGGGAGACACAAACATTCAGTCCATAACAGGGCCCCTTTCAGATTGGCTTGAAGAACCTACAGATGTGTTAATTGGAGAAGTGGAAGAACCTAGGAGAAGCCTCACTTTTAAGTGTGCAGCCACTTTCAAAAATATCAGGTCTTGATTAGGGAAGGTACAAGTGATCCTTTCCATCATAATCTGGAATGTCTTTGCACATTTAATAGTATTCCTGCACAGTGCTAACAGAACAAATCTCAACACATGTAATTTATTCATGCCTAGTTGAAGAATACTCCTGTAGTTTGGTCCTCCTCAGGAACTACCACTAAGCCCCCAACATTTATTAAACTCAGAACCTGAATTGTTAGCAATTGAGCAACTAGTTCCAGGTTGCTCAAGGATAGTGAGGACACTCTCTGTGCTAGGGAAATATTTGCTTTTTATGCTTTGAATGTAGCAAACCAACCACATTTTCATATTAAAAGAATTTGAAAGGTTATATACACTGCCACAGGTGTAACTAAGGAACATTCTCATGTATCTGACCCCTACTATGTAATTCTGAGAAAGGAATGCTACCTTTTCTTCACTCTCCTGATTCAAGGTCACAATGATTTGGGAGAAATATATTATGCAACTTTTTATTTGTTTTCCGTTGGATTACTCAAATTCTGAAGCTGAGCAGTTCCATCTCAGGGATGAATGAATCCTCCCTAGAGACTGTAAATTAGAAGACTAAGGCCTTTTATTCCTACATTATAATTAAGGGGAATAGATATCTCAAGTGGAGGGGAGTATCATATTATTAAAGGGAGAACTCTCCCCAAGGTCCCCTCCCAGTTCTTGTCATTATGAATTCTCATTATGTTTCCTTTTGCTTATTAGCTCTATGTAAGGTACTGGTGGATGAGGAAAACAAAGAGGACAAGGGAAGAGAGAGCATTTTGCCCCCAGGGATCGTACAAATTAGCTGGAAAATGTACACATATGAAAATGTTTAGTAACAATTTAGGTAGCATATGATTAAAAACCAGAATAAATCAAATTAGGGAAATAGGAGAATAATTCAGAAATAATATAGGGGTGAAGAATTCAGAAAACAAACTTCTTGGAAAGAGATTATTTGGTGCTTTTGAGAGGAGCACTTGCTGATTGAGTGAATACATTTCTGGAGAAGAACACAATAACATTTTCCCATCCTCTGGACGGGGCTCTGTCATAATGTTTTACTGCAGTGAAGTGAGAGGTTTCATTGCTATTAAGTTAGTAACAATCTAAACTATTCTACTGTCAAATATGTGTTTCTACCACTTCATATGACTGGTAAAATAGCATTCTGCAGTTAAAAAAAGGGGAGGGGGCAAGGAATCCTTACTTAAATTCATGTTATGTGAAGTTTCTATCAAATAACCAGTACAGCAGAATAAAAACTTCCTGAAGTATCTCTGTCCTTTGCTGAAACCACCTTCTAACTTGTCAATAATTTAACATTACTTAATCAAGTTGACTTTGGGCATTTTGAGCAGGGACGAGTTTAGCAGCATCATCTATCCTTACTCTTCTCCACCTAGATTTTGCATTTTTATCCTTTTCTCCATTGTCTCCCAATGATATCCAGTCAGCTTCTTTTCAAATATAGTGATATTGGGAGCTGGGGATATAGTGAAACTCAGTGGTTAAATCATAGGACAGAAGATCTTTGTTTTACTTTATGGTAATTTTTAAAATGCTTTGGTTGTATGTGATTCCTGATATAGAGAACAGTTTATGATTTTTCCCACTTTTTCAGCAGCATTTAAAAAATTTTAATACAACTGTCTAAGGTTAAATTCTTCCATCTTAAAGAACATGAACACATACATATGATTAGGCACTAAGGAGTACTGTACTATTATGTTTAAAGATTTTAACTATAAGGATTGGACAATAATCCTGATATGAATATACATGTTATACGCTGTTACTTTTGTTATATTGTTACTTCTGTGGAGATTGAGGACCTGTTTCTAAGTGAGGGCACTGTTTCTTTTTTTTTTTTTTTTTGGCTCTGCTGATGCTACAGCCAGCACTTGTTCCTCTTTATTTTTTTTCCCCTTTTATTTTTATTTCAGCATATTATGGGGGTACAAATGTTAAGGTTACGTATATTGCCCATTCCCTCCCTCCCCCCTCAAGTCAGAGCTTCATATACAAACATAATGAGTGAGATGTGCAACATTTGGGGGATGGTCACGCTTGAGGCACTGTTTCTTTTAAATGTTTTTTTCCATTTTTCCCCCCATGATGGGGAAATGACTGAATTATACTGTCAATTTCTAGAAACTTGAGTTATCCTTTTTTTCATTCAGCATATGAACAGAGAGTTCCGAAAGAGGACAATGTGAGAAAGTGTGTTGAGGCTGATTTGTGTATAATATTATTCTTGGGTAATAACTTTTTTTGAATAATTTTAAAACCCCTCTTCTTTCTTTCTTAAGATGGTAGAATCCTCCAACATGACTCATTCATCTCCAGTTTTCATTCTCTTAGCACTAGAGTTGTAGTGATTTCAGAATCTGCTTCTGCTTTCAACTATTCTCTCTAGTGTTTTTAAAAAAATATTTATTACTCCTTCTCAGAATTCTTGATAGAATTTTTATGCCATTTACCTCACTCTCTTGTAATTTGTGTCTCATCTCCCAAGATGCTCCTTGTACCAATCAAATAATAGATATGTATTTCATATCATTAGTCTTTGACGAGAAGGAAGGAGAAAGATCATCTGCCTAATATACATGTTTGAATACCACTTAAAACCTTGATCTTAATTCCCCAAGATCCATGATTAATGCTTTCACTACTGGTTGATGCATTCTGTTTCTTCTACAATTATTTATTAGAGCAGACATTATCCTAGAGGGCAGAAAGTATCTGATTTCTGGATTCTCTACAACCTTTCCTAGGCTATTGCATCTGGCACATAGTAAGTACCTAGTTGAAGTTTGAATGAATGAAGGGACAAATAAAGGAGCAGGAGGTTATTAAATTATATTATTAAACTATAATAAAAAGGCAGAACTTTTACTTTATTTTAATTAATTTTTAAATAGGTACTCTAATCCACATTGTGTAGAATTAAAAAGGTATTGTATAAGTTTTCTGGAGTTGTCAGTAATCAGGTCCACCCTAATCCACTATGACTTCATCTTCACTTTTTTACATCTGCAAACACTCAATTTCCAAATAAGGTCACATTTATCGGTATGGAGTTAGGACTTGAACATATGTCTTTTTGGGAACACAGTTCTACCCACTACAGATATAAAACTGTATAAATAAAAAGCTTCCCTCTTACTGCTTTCCCCAGATCACCTGGTTGCTCTCATCAGAGGTCACCAACGTTATTTTAGTTTATTTTAAATCACTGCAGCTAGTCTAAAAAATGATGTAAGGGGGAGGGAGTCTCATTTTATTCTGTAAGAATCAGTCTTGTTCTCATCTGTTTCATTCATCAAAACTTTCTGAATTTTAGTCTTCAAATTTATCCTATATCCTCAGCTGGGTTCAGGGATGGGAAAAGAAGGTGAAATGTTCAAGTAGAAGCTAAATATAGTGAACCTGTATTAATCATTGAGTGAAACATGTTCTACATGCACGTAACTCCCTCATTAAATGTAAGACATTATGTGGGTAGCACTTAATCACTCACTTGCTGGCACAAAGTAGATTGTTGCTAGTTTTAAATCCTAGTAACATTAAGTCGTATAGCATTTGGTCAGATTTCTTACTTCAATATATGCTATTAAATAGTTTTGGAATGAATTTGTTGTCGTGTATGTTATTGTATTGTGAAAACGATGCTGTTAAAATAAAACTCTGTTATGAGACACTGCTATATTAAATTAGATGAAATTTATGAAGCATGGTTGCTTTCCATGATATTTAATGAAATGTATTAGTATATCCTGTGCCTTTAAAAAGATAATATATATACATATAACAATTATATAAAAGGCTGCATAATAGTATATTAAATGATCTGAGAAGTCCTGCAGTAAACAACCAATATCTGTTTAACTTTATTTGGCCTGCATTTTCCTATAAATTCCTTTTTTAAAAACTACATCCTTCATTACTATTGTTTCCCAGAATGTATTTTGAGAAATGAAGGTCTACAAGTTGAAGGTAGAATTAGAAAACTGAGCTGGAAGCCAGACAGTGAGTTAGAACAGAAAAAATAAAACTTTTATGCTGCCTACTTCCAATAGATGACCTATATTCTTGTTGTTGCCAAAGGATGTGGCACAGGATGTGGGGCGAGGGGGACAGAAGTTAGAGGAAAGAGCCTGGGTTGGGGCCTGGGTTTTGGGGTTAGGCAGATCTGGTGTGAATCCCAGCATGCCACTTACTGGTTATATGACCTCAGGCAAGTTACTATACTTTTCTAAGACTAAATTTCTTCATATAAATAGAGAGAAGACATAGTTCCTATCCTTAAAAAATTTACCATCTCATTGAGGGGTGGGATTAGAAGACCTATGGTTATGTAAAAAGAATATGATTATTGCTTTAATAGATACATAAAGTGACTGGGGGCTTTAAAGGAGGGAGAAACCAGCCAGTTGTGGACAATCAAGAAAGGCTTTGTGGTGGAGCTTGCATTTAGAAGACTTTGACATTTGCAGTCCTGGTAGTGGGGAGCAAGTTCAAGGTAGAGCAAGAAGAGCAAAGGTATGGCGATGGGAAAGGAAAGATGTCTAAAGAGTAACAAGTGGCCTCACTCCTCCAGAGATAGTAAGAATTAAGCAGTCCTTGAAACATTGTATCTTTCCGGCTCTAAGGAATCCAGTGGTAGTGATAGTTTTAGCAGTGCTGATAGTGGCTTTTGAGTAGACTAATGTATTTAATAATCACTGTGACACCATTACCAAGTAAACAACCTTATACTTGAATAGAATTTAACTGTTGCTGGATGGTCACTGTACTAAGGGGCTAGTACACATATTTTAAAATCTGGCACAGAGCCCCCATGCAATGGAATCAAGCCATTTTCATAAATATTTCAGATTTCTTAATTATACTCTCAAGATAATGTTGAGGGAGAGCTTATTAGATGGATCAGATTTTAACACCATTAAATAAAGTAAAACAGGTTTCTTTACTTGTAAACTTCTCAGAAAGTTTACTGTGCTTATAATGTACAGTGTGAGTCCCATGGAGGGAAATTTATGGCATTTCCCAAGCTAATTGGACCTTAACTCTGTGTTCCCCGAGCTCATATTAATATCTCCCCAAAAGATGTTCTCTTCCCATGATCGAGATTAGGGTTCTCATTACCTGTGGAGCTTTTTCAAAAGGCAAATTCTATACTTTTCTTTTTCCTTACCCTTATCCCCTTCTAGCATATCTGGGGTTAAGGTGGGACATGAACTCAGATGGGTGGGAGTAAGGTAGGCTTCCTGGTGATTCTGGTGATCTCTTGTGGTGATCACCAGACCTGACCTAAGGTATTAGAAATATTTGACCTGAGGTATGGAAATGCTGTCAGTTGCATGAATAGTTAAGGCCCTCTCTCCTAATCCCCAATTGCTATTTTTTTCCACACAAAAAACTCTTTTAAAAAGCTGTGAAGAAAAATACAAATACAAATATGTAAGCAAAGGCAAAGTAGGTTATAGATCACTTCTAGAATAGCTTCAGATCATTGGAATAGAGTGTAACATGCCTGGACTATTATCATGCAAAGGGAGTATGTTTTAGAATTTACAAGTCTATTTCTAAGCCTAATTTACTTTGGTATAGATATTTTAAATACACATTAATGTGTCTTCAATCCAAACAATACAATGTGTAGAAAGCTTTTTGCTCCAGAATTTGGGTTTGATATTATGAAATGTAAATAAAACATATACATAGTTTGGCTCAGAGTTATACATGATCTGCTCTGCGACTAATATTACTTCTCGTTGCGTGTCTCTCGGATTTTTAGCACTTTTTAAGAGACCAGAGAGAAGATAAAATTAAAAATTGTACTACATGTTATCATCTCTTAGGGTGAAGGAGATTACAGTTAATTGTTAGATTCCTGGAATTTGTTGATAATAAAGAATAGAAATCATTATTCTTTTGGCCATACAAAAATATATATTTTTAAATCTGTGTTTGGTATTTTGACAAAGATCCCCATGTTAATTTTTCTTAATGGTTTTCAGGTAGAATGATATACCTATCATATATATATATATATATATGATTGTGACTAGGATACTATATTGTGCAATCATTGCATATTCTATACTTCTCTTTTTCTTTACCCTTATCCCCTTCTAGCACATCTGGGGTAAGGGTGGGACATGTATTCAGATGGGTGGGAGTAATGTAGGCTTAAATGTAATATCATGTAGTAGACCAGTGAAGGCCATCTGTAGTAATTCTTAGACGCAAAATGTCTTCACTTCCTCATTGAGAACCTCAAAATATATTGAACTTGTTTTTCTCTTGTCATCAAAATGCACATACTTTCTGTTGGAAATGATAACATCTCTTCTTATATTTGTAATGGACAAACATTTTCTCTATATAGAAGGTAGGAAACCAATATAGGGAAATGCCTAGAGTAATGTGTGTAAGTCGCCAAAATTTATACCTCCTCAGATGTTTCTAAAAGCATCATAAATAGCATATAGTGAATGCCTTCCCTCCAGCTGAGCTTCTGAAATAGCTCACTCAGCATTTTTGTTAAATAATATCCCTGGGACATGAACCAAATAGCATTTCCTATTCAGTCTCATCTGTCATTTTCCTTATTTCACAAACCAGTCTCCAGATGTCAAAATATGAAGGTGAAAGTGAATGAAATTGTTTTTATATCAGAGCTCTCTAAATCAAATGGACTAAGATTATCTCTTACCCCCCATGCCCCGGTAGATTGGTCAGTGGTCTCAAAGTAAAGGCTTGACCTCAGGAGTTTCTAGATCATCTTCAACCTCCATTGTAGTTTGAAACAAAAAATTATGCTGTACTTGGAGGCCATCTTAGCTGCATTATATAATTTGCTTTTATAAATCTTGCGAGAGTAAAATTATGATGGGCCTTAGGTAATTATTATTGACAGATGGTTTTTGACTTATGATAATTTGACTTACAATTTTTCAACTTTGTGATGATATGAAAGCAATACACATTGAGTAGAAACCATACTTTAGATTTTAAATTTTGGTCTTTTCCAAGGCTAGCTATCTCTTACATGAGATATTCAACACTTTGTTATAAAATAGACTTTGTGTTAGATGATTTTGCACAACTATAGGCTAATGTAAGTGTTCTGAAGATGTTTAAGGTAAGCTATGGCTAATATGATGTCCAGTAAGTTAGGTGTATTAAATGCATTGTCAATGATATTTTCAATTTATGATGTGAGCATGTAACCCCATTGTAAGTCAAGGTGCATGTATACTTCTAGGACCTCTACAAATACTGTACTGAAACTCTTTTGATATTTTAATTATTTCTAGCATTGCATTCTTGTACTTTAGATTTATATTTAGACTAGAATTAGACCACTGGTTTATTGCAACCACTTATATGTAATATGAGCCTGGTTCCAAGGAGTGGAGGAAACATGTAAAAAGTGTACTGCGAAACACCATAGTGCTGTGTAACTGTTGGTTATTGTATTGGTTTCATAGGGCTTGACTTATCTATTCTGTGTGCATTTTAGGTTTTCAAGTGTGTGTTTTAATACAGGAAAATGGCTCATGTAGTCTTTTGTCTCTCATAGAGCCAAAAGCTTAGGAATTAATAAACTCAGATGATTTTAGAAAAGAATGACCCATAAGTATTGTCTAGTTGAGTTGCTTCCTTTTTCAGAGGCATAGAAAGATGAGGTGCCTTGTCCAAGATCACAAAGCCAGTTAGTGGTAGAGCTGAAACAGAAACTCTCAGACAGAGCTGAGACAGATCCTGAGCTTCTTATTCTTCTTCAGGAATCTTATTTAGCAACAACATCAACAACCTCAAAACATGGTTGTTTTGCCCATTTGATTAGTATACTCTTTTTTTTTTTTTTTTGCACAAAAAATGTACTCAATAAGAAACCTGCCTTTAGCATTTTCCCATAATCAGGCATCATGATCAATTTTCAAGTCTAGTGATTTTGACACTCTAGATTCTTGTGATATTTTATTTCACTTTGTAAGAACTTATTGATTTATCTGTTTTGATTCTTTTTTCTAAGTTACATCTCTTCTACTTTTTTTCTGCAATGGCTTTTATTAAAGTGTGCCTTGGAGGAAAAAAGGAATTTTTCATAGGTTTTATTCTATGTTATAGTCACATTATTGCTTAAGAACAAGGGTTAGATGTAACTTGGGCCTTTACTGTGGTACAGCCTGACTCTGAATTTCATCTTCACATTGCTGAGCTGGTGGGAAAAGCTCTTGACTTGCCCTTGGAAGACCTGGCTGAGTTCTTGTAGTGCCACTTTTTACCCACTGTTTTAATTTGGGCCATCACTAACCCCTCTAAACCTGTTTCCTGATAGATAAAATGGGATTAATACTGTTCTATATCTTAGAATGTGACCCTCATAGCAATTTTGAAAAATTGATAAAGGAATATTTTGTTTTGTTTGGGGCCCTTGATCCTTTGGGGTGTGTTCTTTCAATGGGGACATAAAGAGTACTGCCCCAAACCCGCAATATCTGTTAGTGTAGAAGAAGATGATGATGAACATATTTTATAAATTAAAAATGCATTCTAAAGTGGCCTTAAATTGTTAGCAGGTACCCCCTCCCAAAGTTGTTTAATTGGTACCAAGAAACTGCTTCACTCTATTATTTGCTGCCCTTTCTTACCTTTTAAAATCTTACTCTTCCCTAAAGATCCCTTTCAAATGCTGCTTCCTCTTTTAAGTTTCTCTGATTCCCTTTTCCCCTTAAACATTAGTTGGATATCATGTTTATTTTTTTAGCTAGTTCAGAACTAGAATGAAAACAACTTCATGTACTTCTTTCATGAAGCATTAAGAAGACCTTGAACACTACAATTACTCAATAATATTTGTTAAGTTGCTTTTGGGGAAAAAACCAGTTTTTAGTATTGTTTCTCAATGTCTTCCTTGTAATTTTACTTTGAGTTATTTACTTAGAGTTTAAACAATAGTGTGGGGGAAAAAACCCTTTAATTTTAAATGTCTTCTAGTATATGTTCTTTTATGGACTGAAATTTGAGAGGTTGGGAAAAAAAGTGGTATTTTAGAGGATTAAAATTTATTTTATAAATCAATTGAGCTGTTCATCTTTTTTGAAAAGCTTAATTTTTAAAAATCTTATTTTTTAATTTTGATTTTTATTTTTTCTCTAAGTGATCATATTTAAGTATTATAAGTTAAAGACTTGGGCAAATAATTCCTCTAAAAACTATATTAATTTATTTTTAAAAAGGAAATATGTGTCCATTTACTCATAGCAAACCAATTTTTAGGATAAAACTGTTTTGTCTAAAAGACTGATGACATGTTCAAGTTGGTAACCAGAACCTTCCTACCGCTTTTAAAAAGTAAATACAGAAGCCATTGTGAGCAATGATGCTTCACATTTCGTTTTCTACTATTAGAGTGTTTTAAAATGGTAAAAATCATTCTTTAAAATATTATGGTCAAAAAGAAAAGATGTTTATTGGCTGGGAGGCTTGTACTTCTGGTAGCTTTGCCTGGAGTTATGATGGAAATTTTGACAGAATCATAACTCAAGTTGACATTAATGGGAATCACTTCATTATGATCTTGTATAGCCATATAAGAAGATCATTTGAAAATTTTAGATAGTAAGATGGTTCTGCAACTGAGTAGAAATAGGGCTTTATTTTTTGTATGTTAATCTTTGGATGTACTCTTCCTTTGACTGCTAATACTTATTGTAGCTATAATGATTACTTGTCTAGTAACAGTGAATGGCTGACATTTCTGTTATTACTGACTTTGTAAAGATTCATTACTAGGTGATGATAGTGCTCTTTCTGTCTCTGACCAGGTGGTCCTCCTTTGCCTTTCTTAGTCTTCTGCCATGATCCCTTACTATACCTGTGTAGTGGAGGTGGTTCTTATTAGCTGGTTCTTAATTCTAATATGAAGGAATGTGGAATAGGGCAAAGAGACCAAGAGAGCTGTATGCTAGCACTGGTTCTGACACCTAATGAGCAAATGACTTCTCCTCTCCATATTTCATTTTCTTGATTTGTAATATGTGCATTGGACTAGGCAATCTTAAAGATATGTTTGACTCTAAGATTCTATAATTCATCAAAATTCATCTGCCAGAATGGCACTGTGATAATTAGATAGACTGACAGCTGGATGCAGGGAAATGGCAGCACTAAAAATTCCAGTCTACACTATCCTATCCCTGGTGAACATTCGTGTTTGCATATTTTAATAAAAATATTCTCAGCATCCCACCTCCACCCAATCACTCACTTAGCAAGAACCTTTCTTCCCCTTCACATTTTACAACTGTGTAATTTAATGAAATCCATTAGTACCAACAAAGTGGAGTAACAGTGATATTTAATGTATGGCATGTACCTTTAATATCTTTCTAGTATTTGAGAATTTAAAGGAAAGATTTTTAGCTTTGACTTTTATGGAAGAAAAAAATCACCCATCTTTATTTAATGGAGGAAAAAAAGACCTCCAGTAAAGACTAATGTGCCAGAATTGTCATTCACTTCACACTTGCTCCTCTTTTGGCATGCAGAACCTCATATATTCTTAAACATGAAGTATAGGGTGACATATTAAATGAAGGGTCATTCTGAAAAATGAAGTAGACAAAATGGCTTTACTCTTAAGGATAGTTGTTAAGTAAAAACCAAAATAATAGCTTATTCATAGCTATTTGGAGGTATTTGTTAAATCCAGAAAGGTCAGAGGGAAATCCAATAAATGTCAATGCTGTTTGTCAGGTGGGGAGACTCACAATATCTCCTGAGGAATTTAATTTATATTAATGAGAAGTAAGACCTGCTTAGGGCTTTATCAGAGATTGCTCTGGTGTCAAATTTTAATGATCTGACTTCATGAAAAGGATTCCTAACAAATTATCCAACAAGACAGCCTCATATGAGATTGCTTTTTAATCGTGAGGCCTCTATTACTCTGAATCTTGCTGAACCATAGTCACATATTGGGGCTTCTTGAGGGCTTGCCTCACCAATAACCCTTGTAGGGGGACCAAGTCAGCCAAGTAAGATTGTAACAATAAAGTTCTAATTCAATTCAGCAGACATTATTGAAGATCTATAACTGAGGCAATGCGAGAGTGACTACAGTAACTACTACCATTTATAAGCACTTACTATGCACCAGTCTCCCTACTAAGTATTTTATGTTCTCATTTTCTAATCTTTACAACAACTTTACAGAATTACAGAGGTGGAGAAGGAGACTCAGAGACATTAAGTAACTTACTCAAGATTATATGTATTGCAAAGTAGCTAGTAGAACCAGGACGTTAGATCTGTTTGACTCCAAAATCCTTGGTTTTCCCCGACTCACATTATCTTTTAAGTTTTTGTCTTTAATCATCTAACTGGTAATCTCTCAATGTTCATAATAGCTTCACTTTATCTAGCACTGGCTTTTGTTAGATTTGAGTTCCTGTCGTGTTCCCTGGTTCCCAGTACTGAAGAATGGTTACTGGTATGAAGTCGTCAGAATGAATAAACAAGTCAAACAGCAAGATTTATTAAAGCACAGTACATTCTGGAATGGGAATGAGTCTATCTCCTTGTGGAGAAGACCTCAGGTTTTTAACACATTTTTACTTTTATGTCCACACTTTAATGATATGCTAAATGGTGGGCAGAATATTCATTTTGATTCACGGAAGAGGGAGATTTCCTGGAACTGGAGACCCTCACTTAACTTGTCCTTATAGGGTAACTTCCAGGGGTTGCCATGACTTTTGTAAACTGTCATGGCACTGGTGGGTGTGATTTTTACTATGTTAATGAGGATAATTTACCTAAGGTCACAGCCTGTCTGTGCGCATGCCCTAAGGTGTTTTTGCAGTTGGCCATCTCTTCTGTCTGTGGTTTTCTTACCCTCCTCTAATTGGCCAGCAACAGTATCTCTACCAAATCTCTCTCGCCTTGCTGCTTCCATACCTGTTTCCCCTTCCTCCTGGTCCCTACCTAACACTACGTTCCAGATTCTGTGCTTGGTGTTTTATTATGTAAACCTTCTAAATAGATGATACTAGCCCCACTTATGAGAAAGGGCTAAGGAGAGTTCAGCAGCTTGCCCATATTGCACAGCTAGAAATTGGCAGGTCTAGAATTCTAACCTAGATCTGAACTTCCAAACCTATGCTCTTACCATTGAAGAACAGTGACTTTAACAGTCCTGTGCCCTACGTTGGTACAAAGGTGTTAAGGCAGAGCCTCCACACTCTGGTAGCCGAAAAGTCTACTGGCTTGAGATAAACATGGACTCAAGTGTCTGTAAAGTCAAGCAGAATAAATGTGAAATGAAATGATTTTTAAAAGGTGCTGGGGAAGTACAGAGGTAGGTATGATTAATGCCAAGTAGAAGGTACAGAATGGTTTTGACAATGAATTGGATTTTAAAATACAAAGAAGGAACAGAAACTCATTTGAGGTGGAGGAACTAGTTTCCCATTGAGTACAGCTTGGGTCACATTCCTCAGGTTTGGGTCTATAGTGTTTTTGTTATTAATTTCAAATGATTTGTGACTTTAGTTTTAATTTTCTCATCGGCTCATACCCTATTTAATAGTTGTCAGAATCTCTAATTGGTTAATTTTTTATTTATTAAGTTATTTTTATTTGTACTGCATTTGGGTTGGAGAAAATAACTGAACCATTTTTAATTTATGAATTTATTAAGATTTTCTATGTAGCTTATTAAGTGATCAATTTTATAAATGTTCCATGGATACTTAAATGAATATTTAAATGTAGATACATTTTCTAAAGATTTCAAAGGTGCAAACTGTTTATTAGTTATATTATTCTGATCTTCATATCTTTTTTCTTTGTCTGATAAGCTAACAAATTCTTTTTTTTTTTTTGTTAAAGCAGAAATTTATTAAAATCCATTTATGTAGTGTTTTACAGACAAAATGCAAAGTCCTCAACATTCAGGCAATCACTTCTTTTCAGAAGTGCTTCATGAGAAGATGAATTTCTTTGCCCTCTCCCCAATAAGATACTTCTGTTTATGCTCCTGAAAATGATGCATTTAATTACACCACCTTCCTAAGAAGAATTCCTTTGAGATCCCAAAACCTCTGCAGAGTGAAGAGATAGTAGCAGAGAACCGTCTTGAAAATGCAATTGCTCACCACAGAGGTGCAGTGCAAGAGATATATAAAATGGTGGTTCTTCAGAGGGGTCTGTGCATACCCAGCAGGTGAGCCATAAGGAGAGCCCGAAGGCCCAGCTGGGCAAGCGCTAGCTGCAGAGTGTGGCCAGCCGGGACTGCATGGCCTCCAGAGCCTCTTCTTCCTCCTAAGGCGGCCATTGCTCCTACAGGTTCAGTTTCTGGAAGGGCGTCAGTCACTTTACTGGGTGCCTTGCCCAACGCCCCTGCTGTTATTTCAAACAGAATTTTGTCAATTTCCATTTCTGCTGCTTCCTCCATTTCTTTCTGATCATCCATGCTTTCAAAAGTGTCCTCTAACATCTCCTCTATGATCCCAGCCTTCATCATCTCTTTGGATAGCTCCCGCATGGTGGCTTGAATTTCTGGGATCTTCACAAGACTTTGCATGGCCTTCATCACTTCTGTGCTCTTCTGCAGGGAATCAGCCACTCGCAGGACCGCAAGGTGATTCTTCATACCCATAAGGACTGAGTTCATGTGTGCTTTAGATGCATAGAGCCTGCTCACAGCCTTCCTTGACCTGATCATCTCCTTGGCCAGAACTACACAGACATCCTTCTGGCCCTTTTTGGCAGCATCTTTTACAGATCGTTTCACTTTTTCTTCTTCTCTTTGGATATCTCTTATTTGCCTGTCAACAACTCTCATTTCTTTTCTTATCTTCAATGACCATTCATTGACCAGCTCTTTGGGAGGCTTCTCCTGGGTTTTTCCAAACAGCCCCATGGTGAACTAAACTCGTCTTGCCCCTTCTGGCTTTCTGTTCCCTGTGCCTAGGCAGGTCACGGGCAGCCACCTGGGCGGGGTGGGCTGAGAGGCTGAGCTAACAAATTCTGAGATAAGGATCTCCCACTGGTATTTTGGGTTCATAGACTTTTTCTCATGTTTCTTAGTTTTTACTTCATGTAATTGATGCGTATAGAAGTTTGTGATTATTATGTCTTCTTGTATTATACCTATTATCAATATAAAATATCCATATTTGCTCCATTGAATTTTTTTTGCTTTAAATTTACTCTGACATGAATATTGCCATAGCTAATTCTGTTTATATACCAAATACATTGTTGCCCACATTTTGCTTTAGAGTTGTCTTTTATATTAACAGTTTTTTGCTCAGATGGTCTTTTAAATAATTTAACCAACAAAGATTTGTTTTGATTACTCATATGGTTGGTTTTATTCCTGCCATTTTATTTTGTGTTTTCTGGTGCTTTTTTGGTATATTTTATTTTAATCTCCTTTTCTTTCTTTGACTTTGTTGATTTTTTAAAAAAGTGCTTGAAAATGATATATTCTTATTCTTTTTTACTAGTGGTGGCCTTTTAATCAATACCTATATACTTTATTATTATAAAAAAATGAAAATATCTGTAACCTCTGACAGAACAAAAAATATTTAGCATGTTTTAATTTATCCTTTCTTCTTCTCTTTCCTTCAGTACTTCAAATGTTTTATAGAAATAATCTGAAATTTTATCTCCACATCATTATCTACATAGGTATATTTTACCTGAGTGTTTTGTCTCTTTTAAAAATATTTTCTTAACAATTATATAAAACTTTACAGCCACACTACAATAATTGTATATATTTAACTTTGAGTTTTACTGAGTTCATTGCTCACCACCATTTCATGCCTGCTTTAATATTTATTTCTTGAATTTTTTGTTTGGATTAATTTCGCTGGAGTATTTTCTCAAGTAATTTTTCTAGAACATGTAAAGGTATGTACAGTATCATTGGTGTCACCAGTGACTTTCACATTGCTATAACTGATGATCAGTTCTTTGTCCTCATCTTACTTAAGCTCTCTGTAGCAATTGACAAACGATCACTTTCTTATCTTCCTTTGGCTTCTAAGATGCCAGTTTCTTTTGGTTCTTTTAGCTTACTGGACACTATTTCTTTGCTAGTTTTTATTCATTCCCCAGTTTTTTTTTTCTGTTTGAGTGTGCCAGGGCTAATTCCTCAACTCTCTTTCTTCTGTTTACTCTCATTCCCTAGTGATCTCATCAGGTTCATGGCTTTAATGTTATCTGCATAAGTCCAAAGTTTACAACCTTAACTCAGACATCTCTTATGAATGCATATATTCCACCGTATACTTTATATCTCATACTTAACATGCTCAAAACTGAAGTTCTGGTCTCCCCACCAAAACCTGAACTTTCCTAAATATTATTCATCTTAAGTGGAAATTCTAGCATTCTAGTTGCTCAAGCCAAAAACTTTGGAGTTACCCAGTTTATCAGGCAAAATAAAATCTTTGGGTTATAAAATGCATTGGGAAATCTTGTAGGTTCTGCCTTCCAAAATATATCCAGAATTAAATCACTTCTTATTACCTCCCTAGTTACCACCCTGGTCTCAGCCACTATTGTCATTGCTGTTATTACATAGCCTCCTAGCTAGTTTCTCCATTCTCATCTTTAGCCCTCTACAGCCCAGTCCTTTTGTTTCACATTTGAAAATAATCTTCGGTCATTCTTTGATATTATTCTTAGTGAATTCAGAGTAAGAAATACAGGTGCAGGAGAAGAAATGGATAGGCAGCTCTACAGAGATGTTATAAAGATGGGTAATATATGTAACCGTAATATTTGTACCCCCATAATATGCTGAAATAAAAAAAAAACTTAAAAAAAAAAGATAACATTTTCCTTCACGTTCACAGCCTGTAGAGAAATGGTTGACAAGAGAGCGTGAAAGGTACTGTTCTAACATAGATGTGAGCCATGCTTATTTATGATACCTATTTTGCTTTTCCATTTTCGTTGTTATTGTCAAAACAAGACCAATGTTCTTCTCCATTGACTCGATTTCTGAACATAGTTCACACTCAAACAGTTCTGTGATACTAAGTATCTCAGTGATTTATTTTTTGCATGTTTTGTGATCCTTCTGAATATGGATTTAGCATGTCCTAAAAATGAATTTTGGAAGGAGACAGTTCTTTTTTCAAAAATAGTCTTATTTTTTAATTTATTTTTCTATATATTTAGTTTTCCTTCCAACATTTTTAGATCGAACCATCGACAAAAAAAGACTTTTTTACAACTGTGTGCGTAACTTTGGGCTGCATCTGCTTTGTTAGCTGTGGACTCTCCTTCTTCCCCTGACCTCCATATACACACTCATTAAGATGTTTATCTAGCTAGACTAACACTGAATACTAGAGCCTGCAAAGTAGAGAATTGAGAGCCTTTCGATCCCATCTCAGTTACTCTGAAAGAAGAGAAAGCATGAGAGAAAGGGCATAGATTCTGGAAGCAGACAATCAAGTTAGGACCCAGCCCCGCTGCTACCTGTGAACTCACCTGTGGGACCTTGGACAAGTTAATTAACCTCTTAAGCCTCACTTAACATATCTGTAAAAGGGTGGATAGGAATACTTACCTTGTTAGATTGTTGTGAAGACTAGAGACAGTGATATGAAATTCATTGCCCAAGGTTAGGTATGGAATAGTAGCTGTGCCGGTCAGGGTTCTCCAGAGGAATATATATCACAAAAAATATATATGTTTGTGTGTGTGTATATATAAAATTAGATTTATTTTAATGAATTGCCCTGTATTTATGGGAGCCGGCAAGTCCAAAATCTGTAGAGCAGGCTAGAAACTCAAGTAGGATTTCTTTGTTATAGTCTTGAGTAAGACTTTCAGGGAAAACTCAATTTTTGCTCTTGGATAAGACCCACCCACACTATAGAGAGTAATATTCTTACTTAAAGTCATCTGTCTGATTGTCATGTTGATCATGTCTACAAAAGGCCTTTACAGCAACATCTGTACTAGTATTTGACCAAACAGCTGATCAACATAGCCTAACCAAGTTTACATATAAAATTTACCATCATAGTAGGTATTTAATGGTATTAATGGTATTAAATGGTAGCTATTATTTTTAAAGGTGATGTTTTCTATTAATTCAATTATCATTTTTATTTAGTAAACATTTATTAAGGGTCTACCATATACCAGGCACTGTGCTAGGCATATGTGTGTGCATGTATGGGTGTGGGGGAAAGGGAAGAGGGGTAAAGATGAATAAGATATACCTCTTGCTTTCTTGGAGTCTATATTTCAATGGAAGAAGTCAAAGGGAAATTATAATATACTAGGAATTATAGATGGATATATAATATTATAAAAATATATGCTATTGGTATATATCTATATCTATACTATATCTTTGTAAAATTCTATCCATCCATCTAATCAGCAAAGCCTTGTTTCCATCTTTGCCTCCAGTTGAAGAGAAGAGAAAAATTGTCTTGAATGAAATAACTCACCATGATTACAGTGATCCAGGCAGCTTTGTTGTTTTAAAAAGGTGTTGCTAAGACCCTCTTCAGAAGTAATGCGTGAGTGAAATAATTTTTCTATGTGGACCAAGGCTAAACCTCTACACTTCTGCAGGTTTTGTGATGTTGCTCTAGATAATATGTACTGTTAAATTATGGCTCACCCATATAATAAAATATTATGAGACTGTTAAGTAATTTAAAAAGAATGTTTGATATCCTTAACAATTTGTTAGGTAGGGGAAAAATGAATGTAATATGATACTTAGTATAATCTTTGTATGCATTCAAAAAGACTGGAAAATACACCCAAAATTTTCCCATAGCTATTTTTGGGCAGGAGGATTATTGGTCTTGATTGACTGCTTTGTATGTTTCTGTATTTCTCTGGTTTTCTTATTTGAATGTCTTTTACTTTTATATCAGAAAAAATATGTGATCGAAGGAGAGCAATTAAGTTTCTTTGCTGTAGTATATGCTTAAGCAAAATAATGTGAAAGCTACCTGTATTTATAAAATGTCTTGATATTTAAGTACAATAGCACTTGACATTACTAAATTCAGAAAAGGAAAGATAGGCACCATATATAGATTTTTGTAAGCTTTTTGAATTGGCAGGGATGCATGAGAGAGAGACTGTTTACCAAAAGCCAAACAGCTTTATTTTAAAAAAAAAAAAAAAAAAACCTCATTCCTTAGAGTTTGTAGGACTGATGGATAATGAAAGGATCCATCTTTTACTTTATAATGAAGAGATCTCTAGGACATTAAAAAAATTGATGTTTTCTAGTGAACTTGAAGAAAGCTAGCAGAAGAAACTGGCTATTATGTGAATGAATAAGAATTTGATTGCTGGTTATCTACTCCAACCCAGCCTTTCTGGGTATGAGGACAATTGGATAGTGGATGTGGTATACCATTCAGGGTTCTAAAAAGTGTTTTCAAAATGTGGTCCTCTGACCAGCCATACCAGCATCAGCATCAGCATCATGAGGGAACTTGTTGAAAAGGCAAGGTCTGCTGGCCTGGGAGGGAGGACTTCTGTGTTTAAGAAGTCCTCCAAGTGAAAAATAAATTGAGTCTCTTGTAAACAGGAAAAAAAAGTTGCCCTCCCGGTGATTCTGATGTATGCTCTTGAGGACTACTGTTCTATAGAAGGCAGGTTTCAACCTGAAGCTTAATATCTACACTATTCTTCTCCATTCTTTGCTATGTTAGAAAGTCTGTCCTTTAAAATTATTATAGGAAAGAGGTATTTCATATCTTTTTACTCTGTCTGATATTTGCAACATTTGGATGAGGTTGCAAAGGAAACTGAGGCATAAAAAAACTTACATAAACATTCAAGTTAAAAAGTTACCACTTGGGCAACTTTCCAGCTGTCTACTTCAGTACCATGGCACCCTCCAGTCTTCAGCATACCTGGTCCAACCCCTAGTGGCACTAATGTGAGTTCCTCAGCCTCAGGACACTCTCTCAGCAAAACAGTGGCCACCAGGGCAGCAGTATCTACTCTCCAGCAGAGGAAAAATGCCAGATGTGGAACAAGAAATGCAGGCTGCATGACCTTGGTGGGCACTGGAGAGATGTGATGATTCTGCATAGAAGATTCACCTAGGCTCAAAGTTGGTCCCATTCCAGTATTGGTTATGCATCTTCTGTTCATTGCTTCTGTATTTATGTTGTGTATTTGGAGCAAGTATACTTGTTCATAGATTCAGTTATCTGAAGAAGGAAAAAATTCAACATATCTTGGACCAAAAGTATAGTGAATTTCTGTTCATGAGAAATTTTCTGTAAGCTTACTGTTTTACAGGGGACTTAACAAGAACTGGTTTTGAAGAATTGGATTTTTTTCTTTGGCTAATAAACTTTTTAATTAATTTATACCAAGTCTAATTGCTGATGCCTCACCGCTAGGGCCTTTAGTTTTTCCCCCTGTAGATTTACAAGTAAATATGTAGGAAATAAGTCTTGTAGAGATTGTGTTCTTTGTTGGACTGACAGTTCCTTATATAATATGACCATGTGGTCATTTAAATCCAAGATGCTGTAATTGGCCTTGGCATCTTTTCTTCTAGATATTTCTCTCTTGGTGATTGTTATTTTGGGTATTCTGTGGTTATCAAGGAGTATGCCTGTGACTCCATCAGGCAGATCTGTGTCCAAAGGCAGCTGGTATCCAAAGACAGCTGGTATCCAGGAGAACAGTCAAAGAAATCAGAAATGAGAAATGTTGGATAAAACGTGTGCTCATTCTGATCTTTGTCTTTAAAACCATAGATAATATTTTGCCTCTTCTTTCTCCCAGTTCTTAATTTTATGACCAGGGGTTTGAAATGTTTCATTTGGTAAATTGGATTTATCAAATAAAATTATATTTTCATTTTGAAAAAAAAAGAACCACTTAACTGAATATTCTTCTGTTATGAAGGCAGTATCAGAAATAGAATCAGATCTTCAAATTCTAGATTCAGAACTCTATTCACAGGAACAATACACGCTCAGACTTCCTTGTCAACAAACTGACAAATTGAAGTAATTAATCATGGATTTTTGTTAATGTTTTTGTTCTGTTTTTCTTTTAATTATTCAAAGTTTAATTGTTGTTTGGTTGTTTGTGTTATTACATCTCTTTGCTGTTTATTCTTAGTTCTAGGTAACCTATACTGGCAAAGAAAACCTTTTGGTGGCCTTGTGGCGAGTCTAGGAAACCAATGCCCTCTAGCAATTACTTTTTAACTGAGTCCTCTCTTACTTTCAAAAAGCTATGACAAATTGAAGCAAATGCTTTCAGATGTTTGTTTGATTTCATCTTTACTTTATTTTGAAATTATATTTATTTTCAAATAGCTGTGGTGAAGTGAAACCTAACAAAAAGTCAAGAACATGGTGTCTGAAGACAAAAAATTCAGTTGATATTTAGGGTAGTACATTATGTGGTTTAAAAAAATACTGAAATACATGCCACTTAAAGTAAATAGGTAAGGTTGGGCAGCAGAAACTCATAGTGTTCCAGAAGTTGAAATGAATGGAAAAATCATCAGCTAAAGCAGTTTATCAGCCAAATGAATTTATTTTCTTGAACAAAATGGATATATAGTTTATCCTTGAACAATGTGGGTCTTATGGGGTTCTGACCCCACATACACTAGAAAATCTATGTATAATTTTTGACTCTCCAAAAACTTAACTACTAATAGCCTACTATTGACCAGAAGCCTTACCTATAATATAGTCGATAAACACACGTTTTATGATATATGTATTATATACTGTGTTAGTACAATAAAGTAAACAAGAGAAAAGAAAATACTATTAAGAAATTCATAAGGAAGAGAAAATATATTTACTATTCATTGAACAAAAGTGGATCGTCATGAAAGTCTTCATCCTCACTGTCTTCACAATGAGTAGGCTGAAGAGGAGAAAGATGAGGGATTGGTTTTGCTGTCTCAGGGGTGGCAGTAGTGTAAGAGATTGAAGAGGTGGAAGGGGAGCCTGGAGAGGCAGACACACTGGTATAACTTTTATTGAAAAAAATCTGTATGTAAGTGAACCTATGCAGTTCAAACTTGTGTTGTTCAAGGGTCCATTGTATAATATATATTATATAAGAGCAAGGTTTTCTTGTGTTAATATCTATTAGAAGAATAGGCTTTAAAAACAATAACAACAGCACTCATTCCAATGTTAGTGTTATATTTTCTAAATTTGAAGTTCTGTGTTTTGGGATTAAATTGCTCTTTGCATGACAGAAGCTAACCCAAAGAAACCTGCTAAATATGTTTTTTTCTTATAATACCTTTTCAAATAATTTGCTTTTACACTTGATCTTAGCCAAAAGGCTGAGAAGCAATCAAATATTTGTTTTTAATTAACTCTTATATGGCATATAAGTTCTGGTCCTCAACCTTTCTATAAGCAGAATTTTAATTCTAGGTATTTTCTCCCTTTTTTCCTCCCTTTACATTTAAATCTACCTCTTAAATTTATTTTTAATTTGATAAGAAGGGATGGTGTGATTTTTGTAGCAGAATGAAATCTCATATCAACCCTTCCTTGACTTTTTCTCATAAAAGCAAATGATCTCAGTTTTGAAAAGGTTTTCTATTTCCACATAAGCACCACTATCTATACGTTAGAAGCTTATCCTAGGCTGTGAAGTCCAGAGTAAATGCTATACCTTGGACAGGATTTGATTTAGAGAATTTTGTGTACTGGCACAAGGAGGTAATGAGGCAAGAATATTTCTTTGATATCCTAGGAATCATCTTCTTCTTATTCTTTTGTTCTGTAGATAAGGCTTAGAGCTTCACCCTACCCAGATAATTAATACATTTTTATATTAGTAATATCATCATCATCATAATCAACAAAAATGGTGTTTATTTAGCACTTACAATGTGCTACACACTGTAGTAGATGATTTATATATATTGTCTGATTTATTTTCATAGTAATCCTATTGCAAAAGGGATATTATTGTCTCTATGTTAGAAGGGAACACAGAAGCTCAGAGAGATTAGCAACTTGCCCATTGTCACAGTTAGAAAATAACAGGTCTGAGTTTGAACCAGGTCTGCCAGATTTCAGAGCTCAAGCTCTTAAGCATTAGGCTATAATATTAATATTTCCCAAGAGATTCATTATGCTACCAGCAAAAAAAATTTCAGAACATGATACATTGTGAAATAGGGACAAAATCCAGAGCTGAAAATTACCTCAGGATATTACTGTTTAGAATAATATGCTTATATTTCTAGAAAGAGAAAGCTGAGGCTTAGAAAAGTTATGGAAGATGCTCATGTTCACACAAATAGTGTAGGGTAGAGCTGATCTAGAGCCCTGTTCTCTTGACTTTGAGAACAGTGCTGTCTCCATCCCCCTTGATTTATCTGTCCTCCATGGTAAGTGAGTATTTAGAATAATTCCAGTGTGGAAGAGTAACAGATGGTAAGGGTGTGACTATGGACTATTATGTTGGGAAGATGAGCTTAAGCCAATGGACCAAATTCTCACAGACCTTTTCTTTTAAAAACATCAGCACTATATTGCTGATAGCTGCCCTTATAACTAGATCGTTTCTACCAAGTCCAATTGCAGTAGCTTGTTATCATCTGCGTGTTATATTAAGGAAATGGAGAGGGAGAGGGGAGAGGGGAGAGGAGAGAGA
>CAUYPO010038612.1:0-37986 GCA_963574435.1 Cheirogaleus major
TGGCAAGCAGGTTGAAGTTGATTCTTGCCTGCAGTTATCAGGCCCTGTAGCTAGCTTTTGCTGAAGGGTTGTTTACTTTAACAGTTGCACCCAATCTTTGAGTTCCTGTATCTGATCTAAGCCCTTCCTCCTAGTCTTCCACTCTAAAAAAATTATGTGTAAAGGCCATACCATTTATAATAGTATAAAAATTATACGTAAAAAAAGAATTGTAATGAATATCCACCAAAATGACTGGAATTTAAAATACTGATGATACTAAGTGTTAGAGAAAATGCGGAGCAATTGGAGGTCTTTTAACCTACACTACAAGTATACAGGCAAAAGAGAAGGCTTATAGTTTTTTACTAAGTGTTTGTAGTAGTGTTAATTGTAATACCCCCACACTGACAATAGCCCGAATATCCATCAACAGTAGATGGTTGATAATAAACAAATTTTGGCATATTCCTAAAATATAGAACTAAAGAGCAATGGAAATGAACTCACAAGAGCTATCTAGGAAAATATGTATGTGTCTCACAAATCTCTATTAAAATAAAGAACTCTAACACCGAATATATAGACTCTATGATTCCATTTCATAAAAGTAAACAAAACCAATCTGTGATCATAGGAGTCAGGATAATGGTTAATTTGGGGGAGGAAGGTTAGAAATAATAACTGACTGAGGGCATGAGAGGAGCTTCTAAGGTGCTAGTAATACCTATTTCTTCATCTAGGTGGGTATGGGAAAGGCTGGGAAGAAATTTTCATTAGTAATCCTGATTTTTCACCCCTCCCTCTAATTATGCTCTTTGTTATATGACTTTAGAGTTTCTCCCATAAAGGCAGAATATATCCCCTATGTGATTGGCTTTGGTTAATAGAATGAGGCAGAAATGAAGGTATGTCAGTTCCAAGACTAGGCTTCAAAGCTCTTATGCATTTCTGTTAGATTTTTTAGCATTTATGCAATCATCACGAGAAGAATATGCTTGTGTTAGCTACTGAAAAGGAGGATAAGTAGGCTGTGGAGCAAAGATGTGCCAGATGTCTTAATTTGTTTGTACTACTATAACAAAACATCTGAGACTGGGTAATTTATAAACACCAGAAACTTATTTCTCATAGTTCTGGAAGCTGCAAGTCCAAAAATCAAGGAACCAGCAGTTTCTATGTGTGGAAAGAACCTGATCTCTGACTCCAAGATGGTGCCTTGTTGCTGGATGATGATGAATGCTGTATTCTCACAAAGCAGAAGGGGTACAAGGGGCAGAAGCATTGGTAGGAAAAAAGGGAGAAGGACAAACTCCTTCTGTTAAGCCCTTTTATAATAACGATCCATCCATGAGCGCAGAGCCCTGAGGATCTATGATTCTCCCAAAATGCCCCTCCTCCCAACACTGGTGCATTGGGGATTATGTTTTCAGCATATGAGTTTTGAGAGACACATTCAGACTATAGCACTAAGTAAGGTGCCCCAGCCAAGCCCAGCCTAAAACAAGCCCCTGGTGGTGCTGCAAATGTAAGTAGCTAGACCACAAACTCAGGGATATCTCCAGCCATGTGGGCTCTGCTCTAGGTTGGATTTGGCTGGTTTCATTTAGCTGGAAAAGTTCTTTTTTATATGCTTCCTATTCTCCTCTACAGACTAATAGGCTAGATCAAGCATATCCTCCTCACAGCTGATGGAGATTTAGCAGAACCACAAGGTCTGTTGGGTTCTTGACTTCGAAGTAGCTTACTATAACTTCTGCTTTATTCCATTGACCAAAGCAGTAACATAGACAACCCAAAATCAAGGGGATTAGAAATATCACCTGTTCTGGAAGGAAATGCAAAATCACAAGGCAAAAGTTTTATGTAGTGAAAATGTGAAGTATTGGGGCCATTAATACAATCTATGATTTCTGGAAGGATGTTAGACACTAAATTAATTGTTAGATGTATAACTCAACCATTAAAATGTATAAAGTATTATGCACAAGAAATACTACATAGTAGGCTCTACATAGAAAAATAATAGAGAAAACAAATATATAGTTTAAGCATTTCTATTTTAAGACTACAACCCTAGATCATTATAACATTGACCATAAAGAGAGCTATTTAATAATACACATGATGTCTATTCTGTATTTTGATAAATGCTTAAAATTAACATTAAAGAAAGCAAAACAAATAGTATCTTATTTGTGAAAAAATCACTGATTATTTTTCTATTTAATTTTGAGAGCCAAATGAGCCAGGCTATTTCCTCCTGTCTCTTCTGATTTTGCAGAATAATATTTACACTGGTTGGGATTACATGCTGTCTGGTTTTATATCTTGAGGTTTGAAAAACAGATATATTGGTCAGGGATCATAAGGGAGTGAGGTTGGAAGTTTTTTTTTGTTGTTTTTTTCTTTCCTTATATTTTCACCTTTGCAGATAAAAGAATATTCACACCATCATTTACACTTTCTTGGATATCTTGCGCAGGACACTTCTACTCATCTTTCTTCTGTCCACTCCCTTACTCACTACTCTACAGAAGGAGGAGGAGTGAGTATCTAATTTGACTACATAATCAGTTGGGATCTCAAAAGCTCTCTTATCTGCCTTGACCACCTTCAGTAAATATTCTGGATAAATATTCTAGTAAGGTGAAGAAATGGGGTAGAAGCTGTTGTTTTGGAATGTTATCTGCAACTAGGTAAGTAAATTCAACTAAGAGTGGGAAGTAGCAGATCCATGCTGTATTTTCTAATTGGGTTTTCCTGGTAATATATATGTAGATTCTCATTTGGCTTCTTCTGTCTGTTCTTAGTTGATTAGGTTTAAGATGGCTGCAAATTTCTTAACCCTCCTTTTCTTGAGAGGTAGGGTCTATATCCACTCTCCTGTAAATTGAGTGGAAAATTGATGCTATATAACTTCCAAGGCTGGGACATAAAATTTCCATGTGGATTTTACTTTGTTCTCTTAGAGCACTCATTTTCCAGGTACTTCCTCTTGGGTATCTCAGAACCCAGTTGTCATGTTGGAAGAAACCCCAAATACCTAGGTAGGCCCTGTGAGAGTAACCAATTGAAGTTCCAGCTAAGCCAGCTCAAGACATTCTACCCCAGGCACTAAATAAGGCAGTGAAAGAGGCTCCAAAATCAGGGTGCAGAGACCAGCCATTTTTTTTCTGGGCCTTACTACAGGATCTGTGAATATAATCAAATGGCAGGTTTCTTTAGGCCACCAGGTTAGCAGTGTTTCTTATGCAGCAACGATGACTGGTATATTAGATAAAAGAAAGTACAGATGAGGGGAAACCAAAAAACTTTCCCATAATCTCCAATCATATGTCTAGGCAACAGATGAATCATACAACGGAAAAAGACAATTTTCTGGGAAAAAAAATTCTCAGAAACGTAAATCTGTTTTAGGAGTTCTTCAAGACTCATCTGGATCTAACAGGCCAGAGTACATTCCTCTTATTTAAACCCCTAGTATTCAAAGCCAGCTGTTAGTGAAAATCCAAAATGGCTTTAGGTATATGATTTTAGGATGACTGAGGCCAAATTATAATAATTAGACACAAGTATCACTCACCCGGTCAACTCTATGTCTGTGTACTGGGATGGATGATGCAAATATATGCATGTGACCCTAATTATATAACATCTTTAAATATATGCGTATGTATGTATGTGTGTGTATGTGTATAAATATACATATATATGTATTTCTTTAGAGAAAAAGACAAATGAAAAGAAAATAAATTTATATTAGAGTTTGAGTTTAGTAATAATACAAACTCATCTTCAGATATTCAAATATATATGAATATATCCTAGATTTAGTACAAACATTGCACCATCTCTTATATTGTCTATATCTATATTTCTAAACATGAGAATTGGTATTGATTTAAATTGCAGATACTGAGATAATTAAATATTTATTTTCTTTACTATATGTCACCAAGAAAGTATGTTAAGATATACTTTCAATATAAGGATGAAATAAAAAAAACCTTAAGAATAACTTAGTAGCTAAGGTTACAGAAACCGTAGTATTCCCAGAACTTAATGATCATTTTTTTTTTCCTCTTTTATGACTGCAAGATGGTTGCAAAATTTATTTTGGAATTTTAATATATAACTTAGGCCATTTTAGTCCCTAATTTACATCCTTGGGAGAAAAAATTTAGTTTATCTTTGTACTGGTTATTTGAACTCTTAATTTCAAATTACAGATACTCACAGGCACTAGCTTGAGCAATATGGGTTACTTATTACAATGATGCTAAATATCTCATAGAACTGAAGGGCAGGCATAATTTTAGTTCTCTGGAACTGTCCAGAGACAGGAACTGGAAGACTTTATGTCTCTCTTTGTTTCTATTTCAATTTTCTCTCTCTCAAAGATCAGCTTATTTCAATTTTCCTGATCACATAGCAAAACAACAACAACAAAACACGGCTGCTGATATATTGCACCTCAGAGCAGATTTTTCTTTTTAAGTTCCAATTTCAAATTCCTAAGAATCGAACTGTGAATAGCTTATGTTAATACTAAGTGATCATCTGTGTGGATGATGGCCCTGGCTGGCCAGACCTGGTGAGAGGACAGGGTCGTGTTGTCAAAAATAGCTGCCCAGGATGACAATTGTCATCCTGGTGAGATACTAAAAGCAACCCTCCAACAAGGGTTGTACGGAGACACTGGGCCAAATGGCTTCCCATGAGGAGTCCATAATGAATGTAAATACCATACTTTGAAATTTCAAAATGATTTAATAGGGGAGCCCATGAGTTAAAAAGGAATCTTGTTGCGCCACCTACTGAGCTTCCTGTCCCAGAATACTATGCAATGCATTTATCACTCACATTGATCCCTTCAAGGAGCCTCCAAATAACAGGCAGATCTGTATTGATCTTGCCAAGTTCTGTTCCCTTTCCACTGGCTACACAGTTGACTTACAAGGGATTACTGCCTAGCAGTCTATGAGGTAACCAAGGAGAGCCCCACATCACCAGGGACATACTTTGCTGGATTATGGTGGCTAAGGCATCAATCTGTCCTTTTCGGGGTGAGTTTGAATTGAAATCAGTCACCCTGACATTAGAGTCAGTACAAGTGTAGCAGGCTGTGCAGTAGCGGCTCAGTATTGAATATGCAGAAGTATTTCCATAGAACCCAGGTTATACCTGTTTCAGCAGAAATGACCAGTATAGATGCTTCTGATTCAGTACAGGTATAGCCAGATCAATATAGCTGGGGTCCCATGATGTACTATGAGAAATGACATTTCAGGTCCCAGGTGGCTTCTAAGATCACTTCTTATTTTTCCTCACATTCCCAAGTATTGTTAAAATAAGTCCTGATAACCTGAAGAAAACTGAATATGATTCTGTACCATGAAACTTGAAAGAGCATAACTGACATACTTCTCAGGTTGCAAACAGGGATACTGATAGTGAGTGAGACTGAAATGGTGCTCAAATTAAGGGTAAAGAATTTTGAAAAGTATTTGTTTTATTGGTAGTAATAATGAAAAATAATAGTAGTAATAACAATGACAATAATACTAGATACTTTTTAGTGATTGCTTACTATGTTCCAGTGAAATTACATTACAGATATTATCTTAATCTAAAAAACACAATGGTCCTATGAGGTCAGTTTAACTGTTATCAATCTCATTTTACTAATGAAGAATCTTAGGCTCAGAGAAGTTAAGTTTCCCAACATCTCACAGCCAGAAAATGAGAAAGTCAAAAATGTGACACAGAATCTGAGATCTTAACCACTTTGCTGAACTTCTGTGAGATTTTTTTTTAAAAAAAATACAGTATTGAGAATAGATCACAATTTCATTTTGCAAAGCCAAGTAAAGTGCAATATAAAGACACATGCATAAAGGACTCTCAGTAGCAAATGTGTGGTTACCTTTCCACATATTTTCTGAAATATTTTTCCTTAGATACTAATCCTAAACTATTTCAACATCTGGTTCAAATTATGCATTTTGCTTTATCTATAAAACTGCAAAACGTTATGTCATTAGCACCAAGCAAACATGTGTTCTTCATTATGCTTTATTCTATTCATATTGAAATAGTTATTAAAATAACATGACACAGTTTCTCTATTTCTTTATTTACTTGTACTATTTTAGTAGCAAATAAAGTATTTTATTGTTAGTATAAAGAGCCATATTGAAAACTTAGGGAATCTTATTCTTTTATTTTTGTTTTTGCAAATCATCAACTGTGATAAAATATCAAAATGCTATAACCCAGAGTTTATTAAAAATAACTCCCACTCTAATAAACCTACACTTTCAAATGTCATTAATTCCTATTTAAGAGAAATTTAAAAACCTTTGAAAAATAGCTTGTCTCTGTTCACCATTTTAGGATCCTTAGCACTCTCAACCACCTCCTTTTTCTAAAGAAAATTTTCTCATTTGATTTATTTAGTGTTTTATTCTGGTCCTCTCCTTCTACTTGAACACAGTTTTCTTTCAGAGCAGTTGGTTACACTATAGTTTTTGGTATTTTATGCTCCTCCAAGAAAATCAAAAGCAGTGGTTTCAATGATTGCATGTAGTCACAGGAGCCTGGAACTGAGATTTCCTGGAACTGAATCTCTCTCTCTCTAGTTAATAGATGTGTAATCTTGGGTGGAAAACCTGATGTCTTCATACCTCAGTTTCCATATATGTAAAATTAGAAAAATCATAATGTCTTGCCTATAGAGATATGGTGAGGGGTCAAATGAGATAGTATTCTTAAAATGTCTGGCACATTGTAAGCACTTGTTAATATGAGCTGTTTACTTCAGCCCTGACCTCTCAACCATACTCTAATTCCATATTTTCTCCTGTTTTTCTGACATAGTATTTAAAAAGGAAAACTTAGAGATTAAGAGTCAATAAGAGATTTTTAAGGAGAGTATTGATTTAATAAGACATTGTGGGCTTGGAGGTGGAAATATGTGATGAATAGCTACTGCAGTAATTTGGACATGAAAAGGGGAGGATGTGAGCTAGGGAAATGGTAGTAGACATGGACAGAGAGAGCTTTGGGAAACAGAGCTTGTATGTCTGTAAGACTGACTGCATGTATAGGACAAGGGGAGAATAAATAAGTAGCATGATTTACCATTATTGGAATACCAAATGGTTTGGCAACTCATTAACATGGAGAATAGAGATTGTTCAGAGTGGCAATAAGGGTTACAATAAAAGGGGGTGATAAGTTCAGTTTTGGTCATCCTGAAGAGGAGCTGTCTGCAAGAAATGTAATTAGAGCTACACAATGCACATGTATGTGTGTGTAAATACATATATTTAGAGGTGTATGGGGTATAGATATTAGGTTTCCCACTCAAGATTACACATCTATTAAGTAGAGAGAGAGAGAGAAAGACTCAATTCCAGGAAGTCTTTCTTTCTTTCTTTGCTGGTTATTACCATGCAAATATACCTAAGTTCACTTGAGAGCTTGGAGAACAAGAAGAAAATTGAGCCAAGGAGAGAATGCTATGTAATACCAACTATAAATGATATGTGGAAGAAGAGCCTAGAAAAGTAATTGAGAAGGAATGTTCAGAAATGTGGAACAGAATCTTGAAACACCAGTTTCATGAGACACTAGTGTCATGGGAGTCAGGGATGAATGCATTTTAAAAGTCAAAATGTGATGCAATCTAATAGCCTGTATACCATCAAAAGAAGATCCCAACTCGAAAGTGCTCCTGAGATTTAGTAACTTCGAGGGTACTTGAAAGTTTCTAAGAGCATTTTTCACTTGAATAGTTGAATTGGAAACCATACCACAGTGAGCTGAAAGAAAAAAAAAACAGGAAATGGGAAGAGGAAAATATCATCTGCAACTTTAGTTATGCAGGAGAACAATAGTGTACCTGTAGTAGATTACAGATACATCAAGGCTGAGTAAAAATTCTTTGGTGCTTATCCTTTTTTTGAGATGATAAAAATGTGGAGATGTTTACTGCCTGACAGGAAAGAAACAATAGACTGGGAAGTTAGTCACAGACAAGATAGTGGATGACTCATGAAGCAAGATCCATGATAATGGTGGACATGGAAAAAGATCTTCCCTCCCAAAAAACCAAGCATTAGATTTATGAATAATGTGGCATATCCTTGCAAATGAAAGAGGGTAGAAAATAAAGGTCAATACAAATACTGATAAGTATATAGAGATTGAAACAGGGAGAGAGTGAGAAATGAAAGCCTCTCTTCTGATGTACCACTACCACTACTACTACTACTGTTGCTACTGCTACTAATGCTACTACTATTGCTACTACTACTGCTACTACTACCACTGCTGCTATTGCTATTGCTACTACTACTGTTACTACTACTATTGCTACTATTACTATTGGTATTACTGCTATTATTGGTATTATTGGTATTACTGCTATTACTGCTGCTACTGCAAGTACTGTTACTACTACTTTTACTACTACTATTGCTACTATTACCACTGCTGCTACTACTGCTGCTGCTACTGCTACTGCTACTACTGCAGCTGCTACTACTACTATTGCTACCACTACTGGTACTGCGACTGCTACCCTATTCCTGCTATTACTACTGTTACTACTACTACTGCTACTGCTGCTGCTACTACTGCTACCACTACTGGTACTGCTACTGCTACTACTGCTACTGCTACTACTTCTGCTAATACTACTACTGCTACTATTGGTGCTATTACTATTACTGCTACTGCTGCTCCTATTAATACTAATGCCATTATTATTACTGCTACTGCTGTTCTCCTTTTCTTTCTCCTTTTCCTTTGTGGTCTTGGTCTTGCTCTTCTACTCCTTCTCTTCTTCTCTTCCTCCTACTCCTCCTCTTTCTTCTCTTCCTTTTCTTGCTCTTAAAAAAATCCAAAACATTTGGCATGCAAACACAAATAACCCATTTCTGGGAACACCAAGTTACCATTTTATATTATATTTGAGATGTCAAGAGAGAAAATACAATGAATCAAAGACTGGACTGAAAAATCCTTTGGCAGAAAGAACTAAGAAACATGTATTTTACTGGATATGTAATATTTTCCTCAATTATTTAAAAGTGAAATAAAAGGTAAAGCCCAAAAACTATTGTCTTCATTTGGCCACAGCCAGGTTTATACCACAGTGTTAACCCCCTCACCTGGGATATGAAACCTGGACTCTTGAGTGAAATGAGTGTCTGTAGCAGACTCATTCTTTCTTTATAAAGTTTATTATGAATATTCATTTCTTAGTAAAAACTTGCCACTGTCATTTGTTTTGATAATTGAGCAATTATTTCTATCTTTTGTTAGAACTCTGCTGTTTTGGGGTTTATTCTGAAAATAAAATGACCTGGTATGTTTTCATTTTGGTTTGGATAGGAAAAAACAAAGCAAATACCATGGTGAATATGTTCTCTGAACTTCTAAATTACTTGATTTTCATCCCATGTGCTCTGAGGACAATAAGAGAAAAGTATTGATATAAAAATTGCAAGATATTTTACACAATGTGGAAAATATGTAAATTAATCACTTTAGGGCACATGTAATTACATGTTCTTTTGGAATTTTGTTTTATCTGATTTTCAGGCCACATCTCTTTAGTTAACTCCATTATCTTTAATTCTGCATTATAGGGAATGACACTGATCTTTTTCACATTTGTGGTCTTTTTTCTTCACTTTTTGTAAATGTTGTAAATGCTATTTCTAACTTTGGTAACTGCCACACCTTCAACAGTTTATAAACAACATAATTAGATGCAAACAAACTTCATGCATTTTCTAGAACACCTTCCCAAGAAAGATGAATTGGTCAAACAGCTCTTGCATCCAATGTTAAACACTTATTTAGGTAACTGTTAGCAGGACAAATGAAACTCATTCTATTATTCCATATAATGCTAGATTTGAACAAAACGTATTATGTTTGTAAAGCTCTTTATAATATAGCTAAAAGAAATTAATGTATATATTAAAAATGTATTACATATTATCTAGGCATACTACATTAGATGCTTAGTGTCCTTTTATAAATGCTATGTTTCATCAAATTATTTGGTTATTTTTGATATTGAAAATAACTTAAATATTTCTTCATGTCATTTTTTCAAAGATTCAAGATTAAATAATCACCCCAAACAAATTAGAATGGGATATTTTTAAGCGTACTATGAGTTGAGTCAACATTTATTTCAACTCCTTTCTAATAAAATTTTCTATAATATAAAAGCTGATAAACTAAAAACAATAAGCAAATTATTAATAGATAGTTAGATACATGCATACATACATAGATAATTAACATTTTCAGATTCCCTTGCAGATGGGTTTTCATACAGCTATGGCTCTTCTAAGTAAATATAACCACATAGACTCAGAAGAAGGAAGTGAGCAATGAGAGGAAGGAAGTATACTGAGGAATGTGGTTCCTTTTGAAAGCACGATGGCAGAGGTTCAGTGGGGTGGTGCCCTGTGTTAAGCTCTAGTGGAAGTTCTAATATACGATCTTAGCATCATAAGCACCCAGTACTATGAAAGGTAGAGTTGGGACTTTCATTAGAAGGAAGATAAATATGATAGAGCTTTTTTCTAAGTTCTGTTGTTGCAGGACTTCTTGGACATTATTCCAGTTCTCTAAGGTTCTCTTAATAAAACTCTTTCTTAAAGTAGCTAGAGGAAGATAAGTAAACACAGAGACTAGTAATGAAAGAGGAACTAATTTAGGTTAAAAACTATACTTCGATAAAAGGAATATCCCAAATTGGTACCTAGGAATACAGGCGTAGAGCAGAGGAAGGCCAGCTCCTAAAAAGAAGAGGAAGAGTAGGTAGAATGATGTGGGGGTGGGGGACAGCAGTGAGAGAAAGAGGGGTAGCTGGGAGGAAGCAATTGGCATCAAATGTAATTACAACAGTCCTAGAAATGTCAATGAAACTTTTGAAATACTCAACATTAACTGTGTTGTTGATAAAAGTAGGCTGACTTTAAATTCAGTTATATGCTATTAAACCTTACTACAACAGCCACAGATACCAATTTGATCACTCCTATCCACCATTATCCCATGTGGTGTCAAATATCCAGGCATCTTACCCAGCTCACTATCATCCTCCCTCAGTGTCCCAGGACTCCCCAGGAATCCTCCTTCTTGTTTGAACAGCAGTTCAGGGTAGTCAAATGTTCATCTAAGATAGTGTATACCTTAAATTTTATCTATTTTAAATTTATTCACTAAATGTGAGCATATTAGAATCTAATCTATAGGTCCATATCTCATCATTCTTCTTTTATCCTTAGTAAAATACCTTGCATTCTTTATCTACTCCATCCTACCCTAGTATTGTTCTGTCTCTTCAGCAGTCCTTTTCCTTTTTCTTCCAGCTATTTTAAATGTCTATCCTTCACAGCACTACCTCTTAAGATTCATTTCCTTCACAAAGACTTTCAGAATTACTTTCAGTAGGGAATCTCCAGATTTACTGAGTTATCCTATAGCACCTGTTGCTATATTAAGATAGGCTGCTTTTTTGTTTTTTGACTGCCTCACTTTTTTCGGATGTATTTTCTCATTGCATAGATTGTAAACTCCTGAATGGAAGGGATAAACAATATTTTGACTTTCTATGATCTACTAGCTTCATAAGTAATGGGTGAAATACAATAACATTGACAAAAATAACACATCCACCTGGCTACTCATCATGATAATGGCTAAAAACAAATAGATAAGAAATCTACAAAGCTTTAGGCAACCATTTTTGCCAAAGAAATCCAAAACTTTGTCTCAATGAGGTATGGACATTCAATTTACAAAGAAATATCAAGGCCTCTAAAATTGCAACATTAGGAAGTGAGTTATGCATGTTGGATGGCCCCAAGAGAGACTCACTGTTCAGTGCTCACCTCAGATATGGCCAGAAGGTACTGGGTAATCAAAATTCTCTAAAAGGCAAAATCTGAGGCCTCATAGGAAAAGAAACAGGTGATAACCTATCCAAAAGATAAATCAGAGACTCTCAAGGAACATATTCCACTGTCAGAGCCAGGACTTAAGGTTATTTCTATTAGGTAGCATTTAACTAATATGTGTTTCTCCCTAGTGAATTGGTCCCAGAACTCCCTTAAGATACTAAAATTTGCAGATACTCGAGTCCCTGATATAAAATGGCATAGTATTGCATATAATTTATGCATATCCTTCCATATATTTTTAATCATTTCTAAATTACTTCTATCTAATTTAATGCCTAAACATCACTTCATTAGCATGGATTCAACATAGTTCTTGGTGCTTGGCAAATTCAAGTTTTGCTTCTTGAAACTTTGTGGCTTAAATAAAATCAAAGGAAATTTAAGTTAGGCATCGGAATTTTTGTCAGTGTTTTAACAGTAAAATGAATTGCTTATACAATATTGATGTTTATTCCTTGAGATTATTAAAAACAGAATTTTAAAATTTTATCTTTGCCCATTTTGTATAGAAAACAAGAATTTAGGACTTAGAATTGATACCTAAAGTCTTCTCTTGCTTTGTAATGAAATATGTTGCTTGACTTATAAATGAGGAAATAATTATTGAGCAATTATTGAAATAAATAAATGTCTGGCATGAATACTTTTGACAACTAAGATATTATTTTAGTCTTCAAATATTATTAATGTTAATCCCATAAAAGGTTATTTCTCTCTCAAATGACACACCGTCCTATGCAGGTTATTAGAAGACTTTACTCACTGTATCTTTACTCATTGTATCTACTTGAAGATCCAGGGTAAAAGAACCTTTCAAGGTGATCACTAAGAAGACAATATGTTTAAGAAAACTGAACAAAATTGGCATGAAAGGAATGTATCTCAAAATTATAAAAGCCATATATGACAAACCCTTAGCAAACATCATGCTGAATGGGGAAAAGTTGAAAGCATTCTCACTAAGAACTGGAACAAGACAAGGGTGCCAACTGTCACCATTTCTATTCAACATGCTGCTAGAAGTCCTAGCCAGAGCAATCAGGTAAGAGAAAGAAATAAATGGCATCTAAATTGAGAAAGAGGTGATCAAACTATTACTTTTCACTGATGATATGAACTTATATCTAGTTAAAACCACAAAGACTTGTCAAAGAGACTCCTTGAATTGTTCAATAAATTCTGCAAAGTCTCTGGTTACAAAATCAATATACACAAATCAGTAGTATTTCTATTAATATATACCAATAACAGTCAAGCTGAGAGTCAAATCAAAGACTCAATACCACTCACAATAGCTACAGAGAAAATGAAATACCTAGGAATACTTAAACAAGGGGGTGAAAGATCTCTACAAAGTGAGCTACAAGACATGGAAGAAAAAAATCACAGATGACAGAAACAAATGGAAAAACATATCATACTCATGGATTGGTAGAATCAACATTGTTAAAATGTCCATACTACCCAAAGTGATTTACAGATTCAGTGCAATCCCCATAGAAATACCAACAGCATATTTCACAGATCTAGAAGAAAACAATTCTATGCTTTGTTTAGAACTAGAAAGGAGCCTGAATAGCCAAAGCCATCTTAAGCAAAATGAACAAATTTGGAGGCATCACATTACCAGACCTCAAACTATACTACAAGGCTTTAACAACCAAAACAGCATAGTGTTGGTAAAAAAAATTACAGACATAGACCAATGGAACAGAACAAAGAACTGAGATATAAAATCATCCACCTACAGTGAACTGATCTTTGACAAAGTAGACAACAATATACACTGGGGCAAAGAAGCCCTGTTCAATAAATGGTGCTGAGAAGATTGGATAGTAACATGAGGAAGAATAAAACAGGATCCATATCACTCACCACACACAAAAATTAACTCAAGATGGATAAAACACTTAAATGTAAGGCATAAAACCATAAGAATTCTAGAAGAAAATGTTGGAAAAACTCTTTGAGATATCAGCCTGGGAAAAGAATTTATGACTAAGATCCCAATGGCAATTACAGCAATGAGAAAAATAAATAAATAAGACTTGATTCCATTAAATGCTTCTGCACAGCTAAGGAAATAATCAATAATGCAAACAGACAACCTACAGAATGGGAGAAAATATTTGCAAACTATACATGTGATAAAGGGCATGTATAGCCTTAAAAGAACTCAAGCAAATCAGCAAGGATAAAACAAACAAAGCCATTAACAAGTAGGCAACAGACATGACCAGAGGCTTTTCAATGGAAGGTAGACAAATGGCCAATAAACATATGAAAATATGCTCAATGTCACTAATTATCAGGGAAATTCAAATTAAAACCACATTGAGATATCACCTTACCCCAGCAGAATGGTTTTTATGAAAATTTCAAAAACAATAGATACTGGCATGGATGCAGAGAGAAAGGAACACTTATATACTGTTGGTGAGACTGAAAATTAGTACCTCTATGGAAAATAGTATGGAGATTCCTCAAAGAACTAAAAGTATACCTACCATTCAATTCAGCAATCCCACTACTGGGTATCTTTCCAAAAGAAAATAAGTCATTTTATCAAAAAGACACCTGTACTTGAATGTTTATTTCAGCACAATTCACAATTGCAAAGATGTAGAATCAATCCAAGTGTCCATCAGTTCATGTGTGGATTAACAAAATGTCATATATGTATACCATAGAGTGTTACCCAGCCATTAAAATGTATGAATTAAGGCCTTTTGCAATAATTTGGATGGAACTGGACACTATTATCCTAAGTGAAGTAACTAAAGAAGAGAAAAATAAACACCACACGTACTCGCTATTAAATTGGAACTAACTGATGAGCATACATGTGCACAGAGAGAAGTAAAACATAGCGGATATCAATCAGGGTGAAGGGGGTTGAGGGGAAGGGGGAAAACCTACTTAACAGGTATAATTAACACTATTTAGGTGATGGGCACACTTATGGCTGTGACTCAAGCATAACAAAACTGATCCACGTAAGCAAAAACATTTGTACTCCCTTAATACTTTGAAATTTAAAAAAATAGAAAAAGAAGATAACATGGCTAATTGAACCCTGGTTTGTCACATTTCACACATCACTGCTGCTCATATTTAGAAGCAAGTCCCAAACCCAACCCATTATTCAAAAAAATAAATAAATAACAAAGTACAATGCAATTGTAAGTGGTAAACTGGAAGACAAAACGAGAACTCAGGCTTTTTAATTCTTGATTTTAAGAAATGTCTAAAAATAATCTGGATCCAAATTTTCAAATGTAACGATATGAAGCCCAATGCATTATAATAAGATTCAAATGTTTTCTTTCATTTTGCATATTCTTTTTTTCTAAAGTATACAGAATTATTAAACCATCTGATGTTTTCTAAACAGCAATCTCTATTTTTTGTTAAGTGTATATTATTTTTACAAACTGCAAGGTTTTTTTTTCTGGCAAAGTAGAGTAGTACAAAGCATTAACTAGTTCAAAGCAATAAAATGTTATATAAGCCCACTATCATGGATTTCAGTAGTCATGAGGTGATTAGTTGATTCAGATTGGGTATTAGTTGATTTCAGGATGGTTGTCCCCAAACCTGAAAGAGGAAAAGATGAGAGAGAGGTAAAGAGATCGAAAGGTGATGGGGGAGAAAAAGACAGAGAGGAGGGAAGTGGGGTTATTACTGAGGGCAAAATCCAAGGAAATAAAATTTTGCATCCTAAAAATGCTTATGTAAGTGAAATTAGAATAAAGAAAGTATTATGACCTTTGAATAGTAAAAGAAGAGACAGTATGGATTATGCAACCTGAGTACACAAGATAGGGAAAGGGAAGTGAGTATCATCATGAGCAGCAGGCTTTCTCTTGAACTGTGTGCCCTCTATGAGCATAGGTCTAATTCTGCCCTGGCTACCATGTCACTTCTTAGCGCAGCTTTCATTGTTGTCTCTTGAGGTCTTTGTGGGTCCCAGGTGGTCACTAAAGGATTAGAGACATGAAGATGGAGGAGAGACAAGAGAAAGAAGGTAGAGGACAGAAAATAGAATGGGACCTCTGAGCAGCCTGCCTTTCTGTTTGATGATGTTTTCTTCTTCTTATTATTATTATAATAAAACTGAGTGAGACAGGGAGACACCTTCTATGGAGCTGAAGAATGGGTATATTTGTATCCCTGCTGGTGTTACAATCGCTCTTCACACAGCGCCATGGAGATTATCTCACAGCATAGTGACCACCACCTCGTAAAAACAGCAGTTGCAACTGACCAAGCGAAAACTAAAAGGCTCTATTTGATTAAATTATTAATAGATTAAATAAGTGATTCAATCTTTTATTGACAAGTCACAGTTTGCAGTTAGCACATCACATTTGTTCCTGCCTCTTAAAACTTAGACTTCAAACTTACTGAAGATTTAGATGATGAACTTGTTAGGAATTAAACAGAGTTAATCCACTATTAGGAAACAGAGAGCAATTCTGGCCAACAATCTTATTTCTTTCTCTCTTCATATGCTTAAGTCAGCTCAAGTAGCACTTATCAGCAGCATCGGCATCAGTGTTATTATTATTTTGTTAAATGCACCTAATCCTAAAATAAAAATTTTGAAGTGTAATTACTATACACAATATAACAACTAGAAATAAGATTTATATATATGTTCTAATATTCAAATATATGGAATGTCTATTATGTTAATTGCATTAATCCATATTCATCTATGTATAAATATTGCTTGAAAAATCATATACATACATAAATTTTATAAACATATTAATATTTTTCTGAATTTTAACTTTTCGAATAATAAAAAGAGACAGTGTCCTAGACTCTTTTTCAAATTCCAGGCAGAATCATCTTGATAGCATATATTGCAGTGAATGTTCTGATTCAGGAATATACACAACCAATTATTTCTGACATCAGACAATACTTTAAGAGACAGTAGCCGCTAAATAAAATTATCACACAATATCCTGCAAAAGAATCATCAAGGTGATCCTTTCTCCCTTCCCTCGTATCCTCTTTAAATTGTTTTTCATGTGTCTATATTTTCTTTCCAAGACTGTCTTGATTTTACTCAAAGCACTTACAATGAATTTGGGAGTTTGGAAAATTCAACTATTTCCCTGGCTTCAATCCTCTCAATGGATAATAAACTTAAAATTTAGACATAATGTCTGTGAAAGGTATTTTTATTATTTACATATTTATGCAAATGGAAAATCTCATAAAGGCATTTAAATTTTATGGAATCGCATATAGTTATATCTGTAATGAACTATCTTTTTTAAAAGATATATTTACATTAAATTAATATTATTATAGATAATTTGAAACATACAATAGCCATGTCTATGGTTGATCAGATATTACAGTTACAAGGATGCCCACGAACAAGGTCAAAGTGACCACATATCCACATGAGGAAGAAAGTCAACTATCCTAGGTTTATATGTGAACTTTTCCTTTTTATATTTAACTTCCTTTATTTTTGAAAAATGTACATGCACACATTTGTGTACATACTTATATGTCCTCAGGTCCTTGAAATGCTATTCTAGGAACCTGATCTAGTTTTTCACAGCTGCAACTCTCTGAGTAATTGGTAAAATCACTTGACAGGAAATCTCTTAGCCTATGTACATCAGCAATTATATCCATGGTGGCATGACCCAAGAAATAAAAATTCAGGGAGTTAAAAGATTGAGTGGCCTTGAATCTTTCTTGACTTCTAGCAGCTAAGAATCATAATTTGTTATCTACCACAGATTTTCCTTGTGACCTATACCAAATAGGTTAATTGTTTTATGCCTCAGTTTCCTTATTTGTGAAATGTAGCATGAAAATAAAGCTAATCACATGGAGCAGAGCTATTGTTAGGTTTACATGATGAAGTGTGATGTACATGCTGAGTGAATCCTCATTATGTACATTATGGCCCAGTTATGCTCATGTTATGCAAAAACTATCTCATTTGTAGATATGCATAGGTATCTGACTTATATATAAAAGTGAAGGTCAGAAACATTTTTCAATTTTTATTTTTGAGAATGATTAAGCACTAAAATTATCTAAAGTACAGCTTGTAATTTTCTGCATTTTCATGGGCATGCTGCACTTTAGCCAATAACATATTAGTCTGACTTTAATTTATAATAAAATTGGACTAAATTCACTCACTTCTTCATTTATAATATTTATTACAATGCCTGCCACATGAATGTATTGACTTTTGTGCCAACCTCTGTTCTTGTCACAATTTTAGTTACACAAATTAGCTTTTCTAAATGCAGTAACCTTAGTATACTTTACAAAATATATTGGCGTACCATTACAATTTGACCTTTATGTCTTTTGAGGAACTAAGCCATTTCAGGACTGAAAGCCATATTTTGCACTTCATTTTTTTCATTCATTTTTGACTCATATTGCACTCTCCACAATGTAAGGCATGCATTTTGCATAAAAATTTTTTGAATGTCATCATTGAACACAGGTAGTTCAAATACAGACTTTATATTTTTGAAGCATGGCTAAAACATCTTTTAGAGTGTGGTTAAATGAAGGACATTTATTTAGAGGTAGAAATGAGTGAAATGAGAAAGACTATCACAAGTTGAATAAAAATTTAGAAAGACACCTGAAAGATAAAAATAATTGTTTGCTACCAATTGAGAGAGATATTGATATAGACTTTAAAATTTTCAGAAATTCAGTATCTATTATCATGGAACAATGTGGAAAATTGAGAATGCATGTCTCCAGTTCAATGAAGTGTCTTCTGGTTGACAATATTAGCACTGGGCTAATAACTAGCTTGGAAGTATTCACCTACAATGCATTGCACCCGCAGGCACCATGTCTCAATCCCCTGGTCCTTCATTCATTCAAACATATTCATTAAACACCTTCATTTGCTGGGCTCTGCTTATTTGTCTCCTTTCTTTATTATTAGTTTATGCCATTGGGATCTCTATACTTTTAGGCACAGACAGATTTTGTTGCTGTTGTTGTTTTAGATTTTAAACACAATAGTGGAATATTTCTGAGAACTATGGAGAATAATATTTACATTATACCACAGAAGAGATTTCACATAAAAGATATGTGGTAGGAAGAGTACTTTAATAACAATATTCAACTAATGGATAAGGTAAAGTTGATCTTATTTTTGCATAATTTTCTGGAAAGCTTTATGCCCCCTCCCCTAGATTCAAACTGGATTATGCTCAAGAACATACATTTGAGAAAAAGAGAATTTGACAAAAATAATGAAAATCAGAAGCATGTTTTAATACCAAAATTTCATAAGCAATAAAAAAAATTTAAGACCAGTGAGCTGTATGTGCATTGTTTTATATCTGGATTCTCCTTTCTGTTCCATGGGTCTATGTCTCTATTTTTGTGCCAATATCATGCTGTTTTGGTTACTATACTATAGTTTGAAGTCTGGTAATGCAATGCCTCCAGATTTGTCCTTTTTGCTTAAGCTTGCTTTGGCTACTTGGGCTCTTTTCTGGTTCTAATTGAAGTATAGAATTATTTTTTCTAGATTTTGAAATATGACCTTGGTATTTTAATGGGGATTACATTGAATCTGTAAATCACTATTCAATAAATGTTGCTGGGAAATTTGGATAGTGACATGCAGAAGAATGAAACAGGATCCATATCTCTCACCACACACAAAAATTAACTCAAGATGGATAAAACACTTACATGTAAGACATGAACCCATAAGAAGTCTAGAAGAAAATGTAGGGAAAACTCTTCTAGATATTGGCCTAGGCAAAGAATTCATGAAGAAGACCCCAAGGGCAGTTATAACAATGAAAAAATAAATAAATAGGACTTGATTAAATTAAAAAAGCCTCCGCACAGCTAAGAAAATAATCAACAGTGCAAACAGACAACCTACAGAATGGGAGAATATATTCTCAAGCTACACATCTGATAAAAGACTAATAACCAGAATCTATAAAGAATTCAAGCAAATCAGCAAGAAAAACAAGCAACCTCATTAAAAAGTGGGAAAAAGACAATAAAAGCTTTTCAAAAGAAGACAGACAAATGGCCAATAAACATATGAAAAAATGTTCAACATCTCTAATCATCAGGTAAATGCAAACTAAAACCACAATGAGATATCAACTTAGCCTAGTCAGAATGGCTTTTATGAAAAAGTCCAAAGACAATAGATGCTGGCATGGATGCAGAGAGAATGGAACATTTATATATTGTTGGTGGGACTGCAAATTAGTACAACCTCTCTGGAAAACAGTATGGATATTCCTCAAAGAACTAAAAGTAGACCTACAATTTGATCCAGCAACCCCACTAGTGAGTATTTACTCAAAGGAAAAGAGGTCATATTATTAAAAAGACACCTGTACTCAAATGTTTATTTCAGCACAATTCACAATTGCAAAGATGTGGAATCAACCCAAGTGCCTGTCAATACAAGAATGGATTAACAAAATGTGGCCTATATATATACTATGGAATACTATGAAGCCATGAAGGAGGATGAATTAAGGTCTTTTGCAACAATTTGGTGGAACTAGAGACCATTATCCTTAGTGAAGTATCTAAAGAATGGAAAAATAAACACCACATATACTTGCTATTAAATTGGAACTAACTGATGAGCACACGTGTGCACAGAGGGAAGTAAAACACAATGGAAATAAATCAGGGAGAATGGGGCAGGAGGGGATGGGTAAAAATCTATCTAACAGGTACGATGAACACTATTTAAGTGATAGGTACACTTATAATCCTGACTCGAGCATAACAAAATCAATACATGTAACTCAAAACATTTGTACCCCTGTAATATTTTGAAATTTAAAAATAAATAAATTTAAAAAACTAAGGGTTAAAAAGTTAAAATTAGAAGCATCACTAAAATAGAACATAATATATCTATACTGATGCATGATATAGATTGCTGTTATCAAGTGTAACAATTCATTTTATTTTAATTAATATATTTATTTATAAACTCCCTTTTGAACATTTATTTAATGTAGCTTGTAACCTCTGAGGATTCTGTCAAGACAGCTTCCCAAGTAAGTTCTAATTCTGTAAATATTTTGTCTCTCAATTTATTTCTGATATCATTTTAGTTGATAGTCCTAATGGTCCAACTCCAAGAGCAGAGTCTAAGGAACAAGAAGTAGGTTATGAATTGTCTATTGCAGCCTGCTTTTTACAGTTGTCTCAAAGCCAAATGGTATTAATGAGAGAGTGGTGCAGGCAAGTCATTGCTGTAGTCATCAGAGTTCTCTGAGTAAAGAATCTAAACACTTGAGGTATGTAACGAAGAAGAAAGACAAGGTGGTAGTGGTGGGGAGTGGGGAGAATAAGAAGAGGAAAGAGGAGATAATATTGGCTAAACTGGTATTCAGAATCACATAAACATCATTTTTACTCCCCTTTATCTGAAATCATCATTAGCTAACCTGAGTCAATAAAAAAATTGAAAATTAGAGCCCTTCAAGATTCCCTACAGGATAACTCCTAACCTCTTTGTTCTTTTACAACTCAAAGCAAGAGGTAGTGAGCTCTAAAGATTATACTACTGGAATGCTTCCTAGAAAATTCAAATATGTCTTTAATTTGCAATCATTTCTTTAATTTGCAATCATGGGATGATTATCAATGACTAAAATATTATTCAAAGAATATTTTATTTTTGTCATTTTTAAATGGAGGAAATGAGGTAGCATAATCAACATTTACTTTAGTGTTGGTTAAGAATTGGAATCAGGCAACAGTAACAGAGATGAGTATTAATGGTATAAAAGCTTTAGTGTATAGGTAGGGCGCTCTCTGGAGCACATGTGTGCTCTTGCTCTCTCTCTCTCTCTCTCTCACACACACATACACACACAAGTGAAAATTTAGGCTGGTCAGGACTGGATTTATAAATTCAGAAAGACATGAATCTAGTGCATCAGCCATCTGTGCAGGAAAGAGCTAACTCAGTGGTCCTGAGTTTCTCCAACCTTGCACATCTCCAATCTTAGACCCATCTTTGTGTCTGGATTGGTCATCGGTCACATCTGGGAATTAAGGTATTTGAATGTTCTAACTAATGTGTATGTAGCAGGCTTGGGATGTTTAACAACACTGCATTAGTTTTCCTAGATAGAATGTACAAACTAAGTAATGTACAGTAAACATTTGCTTTTCTTTGGATATCTGGAGGGACTTGTGTAAGAACTATAGGCACTGAATGTATACATGACCGACTCCAAATGAAAACTCTGGACTCTTAGGTTTAGTTAGGAACAGGTGAGTTTCCCTGGTAGAAAATACTTTGCACATGTTTTCTAGAAAAATTAAACACATCCTGGGCAACTCAACTGGAAAAGGAATCTTGGAAACTTGAGACTGGTTTCTTGCAGACTATATCCCACACTGCGTTTTCCCTTGTGGATTTTGCATGGTATAATTTCGTTGTATTAAACTATAACCATGAAAATAAGAACCTCTGAGTCCTGTTCGTCCTTCTAGTAAATCAAAGAATCTTAGGGTGGTTAGGGACTTCCAGCATACTATCATAATTATATTTGACACAGCAGAAAGAAAGATGCAGAGGGAGAGAGGGAAAAAACTTACCTTGAACCCTTACATAGCATCTGCTTAAATCTCAGTTTGCTACCATATTTTTATGTTCATCTGGGCACAATGCCCAGAGTAATGTTGGCAAGAAGAGGAGAATGACTATTAGGTAGGCAACCAACTGCCTTTTTTGCCCACCGAAGCATTCATGTATACATTTTTTTCTCTATGTATGAAGGAAACCCAACCTTCCCTTAAAGGAAACAATCCCAAGGTCTTCTGCAGTTTCTACAGAGTTCAAGGCCTAGGATCTCAGAGTTACATACAGGTATGTGCACATTGTTTCTGGGTATGGCTCCTAGGACCTATAGATTAAAATACTTTAATAAGTGAATGAGAAACACAATTTAGATAGTCTTACATTCCCTCTTGTTTATGATGCCCTGCCATAGATCGCTTTTAGTCTTTGTCACATATCATAGCACTCAATGATTTTATTTATTTTGCTTTTTGCTTCTCTGAGCAGATCCAATGACTCATTCATTACTGTAATCTCAGTGCCTAACACATGTCTGGCAAATAGTAAAAGCACAATAGATGCCATTTAAATGAATAAATGAATATAAATGAATAATTTTTCTTATTTTCTGTTGCCTCTCAAGATTTTTTTTCAAATTATTAGTTGATTTAACAAATATTGCTTGAATGCTTACTATCTACAAAACATAGGGCAAAGGAACATGAACATTTATTTATAATAAAAAATATCTGGCATTAATTTTTATATTCTATCTGTTAACATTTGTTTGATATCTCTGTTTGTGGTAGTTTTCATAAAATGAAAAAAAAAGGAAGGCCAGAAGCAATGCTCCAATTAGGACATAGTAGGCATAGTGACACTCTTAATAAACTGGACTTCTGTTGTAATTCATAGTGGTCAGTAAAGGATTTCCCTTGTCTTTAGCTATTGTCTAGAGATGTGCTAGTGTATTATTATTTATACTCAAATAGTTCGTGTTCAACCCTTAAATATAGAGGTCTGTCCCTATGGCTTAAGTCACATTTTTGAATGGACCAGTTCTCAATTAATCAAGGATACTTGAATTCTATCCTTGTGCATTGTGGTATTGGCAGCCTTCCAATATTAGAACAGATAGTGTTCTCATTAAACCAGTAGATGAGATTATCTTTCATCTGCCACTGATGAAGTGTATGACAATACTGGACTTCAGAATTGACCCCAGTGAGACAGCTCTCAATGTGTGACCCTAGTTTGCCACATAATTATTGATCATCACCTATGGATATGAACTTTCCACCAGTTATATATTGACCTTACAAAATATTCCAAATTTCTTGGTGAAAAATGGCACATGAGTTTGTATTAGAGGCCTTAGTAAAACCTAGATCTATTAAATGCCTTGCTTTTTCTTAGTCATCACTGTCCCAGAGAAATTAAATTATTCTCAAGTGATTATCTTTCATAAATTATATCAAGTTATGGTTGGACATCTGTGCTTTTTAAAAGTATTCACTAGCTAGTAATTTTATGATTATATCTAGTAGCAATCCAAATATCAAAATTAGGCTGACTAACCTTTACATAAGATATTTTTTTTCTTATCATATTTCTTTAAATTCTACATTTTCTTTTTCCATTACAACATTTCCATCCCATATGCTCATACTTCCTAAACTTCTTGTTTTCTCGTCCTGCTGGTTTTGCTGGTTGTGTCTTCTGCAATATTCCCTTCCTACTGGATCAAAATTAGCTCAGTCCTACTCCCACCAAAATCACCTGATTTGTACATGCCTCTTTATTTACATCTTATGTGTTCCCTTTGGAATGCTTGTTTTTTTTTTTTAAAAATAAACACATTACATTTCTATATCTATAGTGCCTAGAAAAGAAAGTAGAATAGTGTAGGCAATTAATCAGTAAATACATGTTGAAGGAATTTATTCTCAGACTTTTCCTTGGATGCCACTTCCATCTTTTGGCTTTACCCAATACAGATTATATATGGCTGCTTATGTGCTCCCCAGGAATCCATAGCAACAGAATGCATTTGCACATTCCTTGCTCCCTGCAAGTAGCCAGAACACAGTTATTTCACCTTCTTCTTCAGTTTATATTGACAGAGTTTGCTTTCTGCCCTTTAATCCAGTCATTTGATGAGCTACCCAGACACTCTTCCTCTTTCCTCAGTGATTTCAGCACCTAGTCTACATTTTCACTCTCTGCCTTGTGTCCTGCGAAGTTTATGGCTGTGTGGCATAATTCAATCACTTCACAGTTTCTCCACTTCCTCGACTCCAGTAATTTAATTTCTACAAGCCACAAGCACAACCATATAACCCTCCAGCTTCATGAGCACTGAAATTTTATAGTTTCTTATATATGACACGTTCATACTCTGCATCTAACCATGTTGGTCTAAGTATTGCTACCGGTTAGAAAGTAATTTTGCAGATACCATTAACATGAGGAGTGTTTGAAGAAGGCTTGAATGGTCATCTTGCAATTGGACAAGTGGCAGTTGGTAGGAGATTTGACTAGATAAACCTTAATGACAGTTCTGATGCCAGAGAGGGCTTCAAAATTGCCTTCCAGTAGCTTTTACTGACTCTTTTCCTGACTCCCACCCTAACCACCAAACCCAATGAATGCAAACTTATTTCCCTAAGATTTAATTCAATTCCACACATATTTATTGAACATCTCTTATTTACAACATACAATTCTAGGAACTAGGTATAAATCAGTGAGCAAGACAGATAAAGCTGCCTGCTGTTTTGGCACTTACATCCTTTGCTTGAATTCTTATGCAGAATGTGTCATATATTATCTTGTCTTGTATATATTGTTTATAATTTTATGAGGTTTCCATGTTCAACATAATCTAAGAACCAGACAAATCATCTCATTTATTAACTTATGTAATATCTCAATCTCAGTTTCCTGTTTGTGATCAGGTTAAGGAAGATAATGTTTAAAGTGTTTTGGATGATGCCTAGCACATGGTAAACATTTTGAAAATTTTTCATTACTATTATCAGTATTGATATTTTAGAAATCATAGTAATAATAATGTATTTAAAATTATAAGAACTCAATAAATTGTAGCTATTTGTATTATCATATTTTTGCAGAGTACCTCTCCACTGAACAGTGAGTTCCCTGAAGTCAGGATAAGTGTTTCTCCCTCTCTCTTTCTCTCTCTCTCTGGTGATGATCTGTGGGGATGACACATCATTGACTTAAAAAATTATCTGCTGTATTGAATTTAATTTAAAAAATTATAATTTCATCTTAATTAATTTCCAGGTTTTCATTTGTTCTTAAATTTTTCCAAACTATTCTGTTTACTTGAAGTAGATTTTCTTCAAGGATAGACAAACTATGATACATGTGAAAGTTTCAGCTCTGCTCATTGAAATGGAATGTGGGACATGTTATTGTCTAGACCTAGAGATTGTCATTGATGGAGAGGCAAATCTGAGAAATGTACACATTGGAGATCACCATGAGTACACTTTTTAAAAAAGATACAAATCGTCTAGTTTGAGGACAGTGAATCTAGCTTCCAACCTTTCCATAACCCAGCTTTTCCATATTTGGTATGCTAATGACTAATCAAATCACAATCAGTATGCATTTTAAACCACAATGCAAATACTGAACTTCATTTGGTGATGTAAATATATGATAATAATTATGGAAATTTCCTTGGGTGAAGGGCAGCAAATATTAGTACAACTAATGTGATACTTACGGTTTAGTCCCTAACTGCCTCCATCTGCCACAAGCTGCTAAGGAAGGAAGATGCCACCACTGTCTTAGTTTTTCGTTATAATTGCTAAAACCTGGAAAAGAACAACATGTTTTGTAAATGAGCTAAACTACTTTTATGCAGTCCTTCACAGTTTAGCTATATGCTTTTCTGGATAACTTTATGGTAACTACACAATTAAATGGCTCAGCTTGTCCTGCTTCAGTGCTCTAGAACATCAATATGAATATTTAGAAGTGTCTTACATATGGCTAATAAGACATTTGAATAAACAAAGAAACAATCAGATGGCCATTGTTGCATGGGAATATTCTTTAGGGTTTTCAGCAATGTGGTAAATGAGCTTTTCTTTCTGAAAGTTTGAGATTTATTTTGCAATACTTACTAATGACAACGAAGGAGTTAAACCTGGCTGCTACGGAAGGCAGAAGACGGTGTTTTATCTCTCTGTAGGAGCCATTTACTTCAATCTTCTACCTTGAATTAGACATGGGTGAGATAATCTTATCAACAATTCAAAGCAATTCCATCTTCAGATTTAGAATCATAAGACACCACTATATATACATTGTAGAGTGGTTCCTCATGACCTATTTCAAATTATTTGCACAATTCTAAGTATATCAGGGGTTTGTCAGATGAAAAACAGATACATAGTTAAATTACCTTGGTTATTTGTCTTAATACACAAACTGACCAATGATTTTATTTCTTTTTAGTCAGAAATTTGTTTTTTCTTATAGGTTAGTACTCATATATACCATAATATACAATGTAATACAAAGCTTAAACATTAGAGAATTTGGAATAAAGAAAGAGGAAGACCCTCATAATCACCTCCCCACTCCAATAACTATTTTCAATTCACTTTCTTTTGTTCTATACATATTTTCCTCATATATTTTTATTTATTATTAACAAAAATGCAACAATAAATGGATTTTATTCTCTGCATACTCTGAAAACTTTTTTTCCCTTTAGTAATAATTCTTATACCTTTTTTGTATATGACTATACATTTTTGTAGGTGATTTTGGATTATTTTTAAGTTTTTACTACTAATAAAAATGCGGCAATAAGCATTCTTGTTTATATTTTTTCACTGTCGTGTAACTTTTTTATTCAATTTATAAAATATGAGTATATATCAATAAGTCATATTATATAGTTGAATATTTTATAGACTCTGTGCTCCTTTTACTTCATTCAATTCCTGCAGTAATTATTAACTAAATGTCAGATGATTTTAAAAATTAAAATCATATTTTTAAAAATTTATTTTTCAAATGCCTTTGTAGCTATTTGAAGTAAATTGGTCAATTTGTGTGTGTTTAATTGATTAGTAAGCCAAGTAAAAACATATTTGCTGAGTATTTATAATGAAAAATGTGTAAACTACACACTCATGGAAGAAGGGAAGAAAAGGAGAAGTAAAGTTTATTTAATCTTTATTTTGCTCCAATAACTGTATTAGACACTTTTCTGCCATTCTATAATCTATAAACAATCCTACATATTATGCCTTACTATTATTTTTATAGAAAAAGAACATAATGCTTAAATTGGTAAATGAATGCACAGATAAGTAAAATATACATTTGCCAACTTTGTTAGTGGTAAAGTTGAGCTTTGAAACAAACCTATGACCATAAGGTTAATACCATTCTCCTTCTACTATATTGTATATAATATGAGGCAAAGACATTAAATATTTTCTGAGTATACAGTTATTAATATTTACTGGTTTGCTTGTAAATGGTATATCTATACAAGGACATATAGATATGATATATGGTTTCTTATAACACAGGGGTCTCATCAAAAGAATTTAATAATACTTTTTTCCTGTAAAGAGAAATATAAGTGATTTTTTCCATGGGATAGATTAAAGTGTCAGTGTTGCAAATTCAGACAGAGACATCTTCTTAGAATCCAAATATTGTTTCCATAAAATGCTAAAAGTAAAAATATAATCTTTTTAATAAGTCTAGGTTGGTACTAGCATTGTGGAAAATGTTAACAGGGACATTAATAAAACACTTTGCAGAGCAAAACAATCAAAGAGGATTTGCCAGGAATTAGAGCAACGTGATGAAGCATAACATGGACAAAAATTACTCGAGTTTATTTATTGCAAATAGCTCAGAGTGGTTAATGAGTACTCCCATCATGTTCTGATAAATTTTAAATCATCAGTTCAGCTCTTACATATTCAATGCAAGCCCCTCTTTGTTGTAAATGTATATACTCTTACAATCACAGCTGCTGGTTTTTCTCCCACACTTTCAAATGGCCAATAAATATTGATACTTTTCATTTACATAGAAAAGATCTTCCATGAAACTTTGTATGTATTTATCTCATTTTAAGAAATAGTCTAATGGTTTAACCATATGGTGCATAAACTCCTTCATGACAGTAAATGGCATATCCATATTAAATGAACCAAACTATCCCGGATGCCAGAAGCCCACCAAGTGAAGTTTTCCATGGAAGTATGCATTTGTTGCAAAGACATGCACAGCTTATTCTTCAGGAGATATTTATTTACCACAACATCAGGCTTTTTATCATATCACCTGCACATTTATTAAAATAAAACACTATATTTAAAGGAACCTTATGAAGCAAGCATAAGGTAGAAGCAGTTAACCACAAGTGTCTTTTAAAACAAATGCATTGCATGGCATTAAACTAAGGCAGAGTCACAAGCCTCTGACTATACTGTGTAACCTTCAGTAATCCTTCCCTTCCACAGTTTTTGGGAAGTGCTACTATACATTGAAAGCAATGGAGTCAATGTCTTGGAAAGTTTGCCTGGATCTTTGTTTCTTCGTTTGCCTCCTCTAATGGTATGAAGCATTAGCCCAGAATGTGTGTGCATTTTAGAAATGAGTTTATCTTGGTCACTTATGACCATGTTGGGTGTATTGCCAAGCCTGAAACCAGTAGGTCTCATTTGGATTTCAATAGGAACTCTTGTCACCCACCAAATCCTCTAGATTCTGAAAGATCTGAGAGTGATTGGCATATAAGGACTGTCCAACACAGGCCAACACTCTGAAATGGGGCAATATCACTCAAATTTGTTGCAGAAACCATATGTATACCATGGAGTACTATTCAGCTATAAGAAATAACAGTGGTATAGCACCTCTTGTATTTTCCTGGATAGAGCCGGAACCCATTCTATTAAGTGAAGTATCCCAAGAATGGAAAAATAAGCCCCACATGTACTCACCAGCAAATTGGTATTAAATGATCAACATCTAAGTGGACATATAGGAATAACATCTGTCAGGTGTCGGGCATGTGGGAGGGGAAAGGGATGGGTATATACATACATAATGAGTGTGATGCTCACCAACTGGGGGATGGACATGCTTGAAGCTCTGACTTGAGGGGGGAAGGGGGCAAGGGCAATATACATAACCTTAACATTTGTACCCCTATAATATGCTGAAATAAATAAATAAATAAATAAAATAAAAAGAAGAAGAAAACATAAAAAAAAAGGAAGGAGGAACACAAAATACCGTTTGCATGAAAAAATCTCATTTTCCTTTCTTCAACTCTTGACATTCTTTTCACTTGAAAAATAAACCAACCATAATGTTTGCACCTTATGTTAATATGGGAAACAATGGGCAAAGTAAAGAGAAAAGATTTTGTGGCAAAAGACCTGGATTCTGCCTTTGGTCAGCTGTACGACCTTGAGCGAATCCTTAACCTCTGTAACTGTAGGTGAGCAGCACTATGAGATTGACCATGTGAACATATAGAAAGCATCTTGCACACCATTTGAATAGTTCAAGTGGATACTTAATTTTAAAAGTTCATAAAAATATTGCAATAAACTGATTTCATAGTACACTGTAGTCAAGGAAGCCACTATGAGCTTAGATACAGCATTACTAAGTATGTGTTGAAAAATATCTTTAATGACAAGTCTGCCCTTGGCAAAGAAAAAAAAAGCCCTTGCAATGCTTTTTAGGAGGTCATTTTGTTAAGGCCCGGAGATTGTAAAACAAGCTGCTTGAAATTATGATGTAAATTATGTATCACAAAAATTGAATATGCAAGTGTTATTAAATTAATTGATTACAGGAGAGTGTTTCTTTGAACTGACACAATAACTCTCTATTAGGTTTGTGCCTTGAAAAGAACTTCAGCCAGAGGATTTTGAATATCGAAGTAGATAAAAACAGTTGCTAAAGACAGTATTAAAATTAAAGGACACTGTTCAGATTTCACTGTAGCCTTTGGTCTGGCATCAGGCCCTTTCTGAGAACTTGCAGTTAAAGCCATCACACGTGCCCATTTTAAAGTGTGTAGGCTCCAAGGAAACCTGGCAGTTACTTTGATGATTCTTTTTCATTAAGATTTCTAGTCTTTTCCTAAGACTACTCCACTTTCAGCCTATAATTTATACCACCCAGTGCATGAGATCTTAAAAGTCCAGAACAAGTTCTCCAATCTTTGCCACCTACTGAATTGATATCCAGAGATAAATGTATGAGGAGATGTGCACTGTGCCAAAAATCCTGTTCCTTTCTTGAGAGCCTGGGAATTATGGGTGGTAGGTGGCAGCAAAGTAAAGTCATGTGCTTGAAAATCGGCATGTTCATTGCAGACAGTACCCTATTGTGCCCTGGCATACAGGTGCAGAGATGCCAAGTTTAACCACCAGGAAACTTCTGCTTCCACTTGTCCCTTATCCCCACACAACTGTGTAACAATAATTGGTCAGAAACATGTGATCTGAGCTGAATCAGAATACTCCGAAGAGACAACATTGAAATAATTCTGACAATTTTGAGATAGGGACCGTCTTCAAACAAAACAATATTATGTTTTCTGGTAAGCAACACAAACCTAACCTTTTCTATAAAGAGAGAGTACATTTCTATTCATCTATTTATGTTTTTAAAATTTATTTTTAAAAATATGTAGACATCACTTTTATAATCTCAAAAATAAAATAATAAAATCATTATCATAAATGCATTAGAACTTAATTCGTATCTAAGGACATTTCACTCAATCTCCTCAAATCATCATTAAAGAAAAATTTGGTAATATCATTGACAGTATAGGATAAAATGAACTCAGCAAAAACGTGAGGGTGTCTGTTTTAGATATTGCTTGGCAATAAAAGCAGTTTGTATGCTTATTTATCTATTATCTATCTATCTATCTGTCTGTCTTGTCTGTCTATAGAGTGACTAGGATGGGAACGGGGCCTTTGTCAAAATGCAGCAAGTCAGAGTGTACATCAGACTGCTGTATCAAAATGGCTGATGGACAGAAGTCGTGTCCTTGGGTAAGTCTTTGGCCAGCAGTTGTACCCACTAAAATGTATTTTTATAAGACCTAAACAGTTCTTTTTTTTTCTTTACTTTTTATATTGCAATAATTTTTGACTTATAGAAATGTTGCAAAACTAATGCAGAACATTCACATATACCCTTCACTAGGCTTCCCCTAACACTAAAAACTTACAGAATCATTGTATGGTTATCAAAACTATGAAATTAACATGGCTACAATACTATTATACTACAGGTCATATTTGAGTTTGACCAGTTTTTTCACTACTATCTTTTTATGTTTCAGAAAACAGCCCAGAATGCACATTGTATTTAGTTGTGCGTCTCTAGTCCCTTCCAAGCTGAGATAGTTCCTCAGTCTTTCCTGTCTTTCATAACCCTTTAGATAAGTATAGGCCAGTTATTTCATACTATGTTCTTCAATTTGGGCTTGTCTGATATCTTCTCATGATTAGATTGAGGTTATACAATTTTGACAGAAATACTGTGGAAGTATTGTGGCTTTCTTGGTGCATTTGGTTCACCATATTGGGGATATCTCATGTTATAATGTCTTACTGATGTTGTTAACTTTGATCTCTTGCTTATGGTGGTGTCTGCTGGGTTTCTCCACATAAAGTTTTTATTTTTCACTTTGTAGTTTATAAGGAAGATACTTCTGAGAAATATAATACTTTAAAACACTTTGAGGCTATTATTTTTTTTTCTCAAACATTTGCCCCTCGAGTTAACATCTACACGTGGATTTTTTCCTGTCACAGTTATTATTGTAGTGTTTGCCTATTGTGAGTTTCTGTTTCTTTCATTCCTTCTACATTTTAAAAAATGTGAGTTCATCTCTAATGAAGAGCTGTCCCTTCTCCCAAATTTATTTATTTATTTACATTGATATGGACTCATGAATATTGTGGGATACTGAAAAATGCCCCCTGCAAAAGATATCCATGTCCTCATCCCTGTGTATTAATAAGCGTTCTCCAGAGACACAGACTCAATAGGAAATTATGTTTACATATAATATATAAAATATATATTTTATGAACATAAAAAGTTCCCATTGGCTCACACAATTTATTGTAAGATATTGGCTTATATGATTATAGAAACTGAGAAGTCCCATGATATACCATCTGCAACTTGAAAACCCAGAAAAGCTAAAGGTATAGTTTAAAGGCCTGAGGACCAGGAGCACAAGGGCAGGAGAAGGTCGATGTCTCATCTTAACAAGTTAAGGCAAAGTTAATTCAACCTTTCCTTCACCTTTTCCTTCTATTCAAGCCCTCGACAGATCAGATGGCACCCACCCATGCTGAGGAGGGCCATCTGCTTACTCAGTCCACCTACTCAGGTGCTAACCTTTTCCCTAAACACTCTCACAGACAAACCTGGAAATCACATTCAACCAGCTCTCTCCACATCCTGTGATCCAGACATGTTGACACATAACAATTAACTATCATACCCTGAACGTGGCCATTACCTTACACGACCCCCCAAAAACATCATTGCAGTAAGGATCTTGAGATGATGAGATAATCCTGGGTGATATTGGTGAGTCCTAAATGTGATCATAGGTATCCTTAGAAGAGAGAGGCAGAGAGAGATTTCACAGACACAGAGGAGAAGGCAACGTGAAGATAGAGCATATCTAGGTGTTCTCATTACTATTGTGATGCTCTTCCTCCTAACACTTCTCACCAGAGTTAGAAAATATATATACTAACCTATGCACATCTATACACCTCTTTTTTTTATTTTTACCTATCTCTATTTTACCTATCTCTGTGTGTGTGCTTGTGTAAAATAAAACAAGATTTCATATTGATATCTCTGATTTCAGTCCTACACTGCATTGATAAAACAGGCTTTTATTTTCCATAATAGATTAACTTATCTGTTCAAGCATATTAAACACATCAAGTAGTTAGAGAATTGTTAAACCTTATCCCTGTAAAGTTTACTAACTTAAGTACAGTATGTTGAATAATTCTTCTAATTCTTTTTTTTTCTTTTAGTATTCCAGTTTTCTCCCAGTCAAAGTTCATTTTTCCAAAATTACTTAGGTTAGTTATTTTCTTCCGCATGCCCTTCAGTGTGCAGATATTATTATGTTACACATTCCTAATAGAATTAGGCCCATTTTTTACTATTCATAATCCTGCTCCCTGCCCAATCCTGATTCATTTCAATTATTTATGAATTTGAGTATATGAAAAATGACTGCAGTCTAAAAGTTAAAGGCAAACAAAGAGGGATATTCAGAGAAGTGCGGTTTCCACTGCATTCTTGTTACCATATTCCCATTGCTCCCTTTTTTCTACCCATTCTCTTCCACCCCTTATAGGTCACATATTTGTTGGATTTCTGGTTTACCCTTCCTGTATTTGTTTTGCATAAATGAGAAGACAAATATTTTCTTACATTTCCTTCTTTCTTGCAAGAAAGATAGGATAGTATTGTTATTCTTTTGTAATTTGCTTTTTTCACTTAACAGTAGTATATCATGGAAATCATCTCATACAAATTCACAAAAATAGCTGTATAATACTTCATTGTGTGAATGTAACATTATTATCAAAGCATTCTTCCATACATGAATATTTAGATTGCATAAACAATGCTGAAATTAATAACATGTGCATGTATATATTTTCATATTGTTTGAAGTATATATTTAGGGTAGATTCTTAGAAGTAAAATTGCCAAGTGAAAACATAATTACATCATACGTTGTTTTGTTAGATATTACCAAAATTCTTTTTACTTTTTTTCCAATAAGATAATTGCAATTATTTAATAATGACTTGCTATATTGTTCAGAGTGTGATGACAGTGTAATCTACTGGCCTATGAAAATTATTAACAACTGTGTAAATTATTTTGTTTTTGTTGTTTGTTTGTTTGTTTTTTGAGATGGTGCCTCACTATGTTGCCCAGGCTGTAGTGCAATAGCTATTTACAGGTGTGATCATAGCTCACTGCAGATTCTAACTCCTGGCCTAGAGTGATCCTCCTGCTTTAGCCTACCAAATGGCTGGGATTATAAGTACATGCAATGTCAACCAACAGAGTAAATTCTTTATTGACTGATGTGCATAATGTAGACAAGTGTGAGAAAATGATAATAGTGAATTGTATTGCTGGTATTGTAAGTTTCAAATGGTCCTTGTTGGATTAAATGTTTAGGAAGCTAGAAACTTCTGCAAAATATTGAATTAAAGTTAAGTTAATATAAATAATATACTCAATTTCTTAGGCACTATAATGTAAGACACCAACAAACTCAAGAAAATACATTTAAAAGATGTTTGGGGCTAAATAAAGATTTTTCAAATGTTTATCTCCTTTGTAGTTAAAAATATCTAAGTTTGAGAATGATTGATTAATCAAATTGAGGAGGACATGGATAATATAGGTAAATGAGTTGTCACTGAGGTAAATGATCGATCATAATCAGGAATAAAGCCCTCAGGTCCCTCTAATCATGTTGCTTTTGTAGCACACAGAACACTCTGAGAAAGTGATGTAGAAAGAGAAGATGCCATCCATCTCAGGAGATCAAAGACAGCACAGGAGCAACCTGGGATTAAAAGAAACACAAATCAAGGAGAAAGTCCAGTGTGAAGGAAATATAGCATGCTACTGAGAAGTCATAGGCTGTGTTCAGCAGGAAGTATGAAACATTTGACTTAGTTCTTTCAGAACTTATCATGAAAAATTAAAGTGATCTGAAGGTATTTACAGTGCACATAGTAGTCACCAGAAAAAATGTTTATTGTTGACACTGTTATAGAAGAAATAAAAATAAGAGACCCTGAAGCAATGGATTATAATACTTTACTTGAATGGTTAAGTAATGATCATGGAATCAAGGAAAATTTGAGCAATGGCCAATTATTTATTGTTAATAACCAAGTGTAACAGCATGTACCATAAAATAATTTCAAAGTTTTTCTGAAATACTCCTAAGACTTAAAAGATATGTCAATAAATGTATTATTTAGATTTCTACATACAAAAAAGAAAATATGACTTGTAAAATATTCAAATTTTTATTTTCATTAAAATTGATCTATAAAAGTATTCTATTAACTCTACTGGTGGTCATGGACATCTGTATAATCACTTTAGTTATATTTAGAAATAATGAAGATGGATATAATCTGGACTAGCAAATTCCACTTTCATACATAATCTTGGAGTATCCAAGATATGGCACAGAAGGTCCCTATAAGAATGTTCACTTCAGCATTCTGTAATAGAGAAAAATCGGAAGCTGTCTAAATGTCCAACAAGAGAATGGATGAATGTGTTGTGGTATATTCCTATTATTGGAATAGTATGTAGCGAAGTTAAAAATTATACTACAAAAACTGTGAATAAATATTTTAGCAAAATGAACAAAAAAGCAAGTTGTAAAATAGTGACTGTTGTATGATAATATTGATAGAAATTTAAGCACATACAACAAGTAATACATTTTTATGGATTCTTGTACATTTCTTGCAGTATAAAACTGCCTGGAATTATTAATAATGAATTAAGGGTATGTTTACCTTTGGGTATGTAGGAAGGGGAATGGAGTCCATTTGAGGTACAGAAAGGGCTTAAGCGTATCTCTAAAATTTATTCATTAAAAAATATGGGTATTGCTATGGACTGAATGTTTATTTCCTCCCAATATTCACATGTTGAATCATAACCCCAGTGTGATGGTATTTAGATGTGAGGCTTTGAGAGATGATTGCATCATGAAGTCATGAATAGGATTAGTGTCCTTATAATGAGATTCCAGAGAGCTCCCTTACTCCTTCCATTATGTAAGTACACAGTGGGAAGACGGCTGTCTATCAGTCGGAAAGTGGGCCCTCACCAAACACAGAACCTGCCAGCACTTTGATCTAGAGTTTCCCAGCCTCCTGAATTGTGAGAAATAAATTTCTATTGTTTGTTTGCTTACAATCCAGTCTATGGTACTTTGTTATAGCAGTTCAGATGAGATAAGATGAGTATGGAAAAAATAGGAAAGAATTGCTTGGTGGTATTAAAAATAAACAATTTTAAAAAGAATTAGTAGATGCTATTCATTATAGCAACAGTAATTACCTAATGAATACAATGTACTTTATTTGAATGATGAATACACTAAGATCCCTGACTTCACCACTAAGCAATATATCCATGTAACAAAATTATGCTTGCACTCCATAAATTTATATAAAAAATTCTAAGCAAGTTTAAAAAAATTAAAATATTTCAAACTATAAACTTTATTTATTTATTTATTTTAGAAATTGGGTCTTGCTATGTTGCCCAGGTTTGTCTCAAACTCCTAGGCTCAAGCAATACTCCTCCCTTGGCCTCTCAGAGTGCTGGGATTACAGGTGTGAGCCATTGCTCCCAGACTTAAACAGTATATATATATATATATATATATATATATATATGTGTGTGTGTGTGTGTGTATATATATTAAAAATCTCTTTACTCAACAGTTTTAGTCTATTCTAACCTCCTGTTCACTTTCCAATAAATTTATAGGCTCTAGGTAAAATACAAACATATGTCAAAAAGTTTAGGTCTCACAGCATTTAATTTTTTCACCAGTTAAAGTTTTTTCTATGACAACTACATTAAATTCTATATAAAAACTGTTCTTTGTTGATGAAAATAGATGATGCAATTGCTTATATTTTGCAGATTATATTCTGTTTGTTGATTTTTTTTAATTTTTTAAAATTAATTAATTAATTTTTTTAATTCGGGATACTATGAGGATACAAACATTTTGGTCACATGTAATGCATTTGCATTGCCCAAGCCAGGGCTATAAGCATGAATTTTGGGATGCTGACAAACAAACTTCTATTGAAAAATGCTATAGTTAGTACACAAATAAGATAATTAAGAGGGTATTATACTCTCATATAAAGAAGATGAAAGTAATGAAAAGTAAATTAGTAGAATTTTTAAACAATTAGGGAATCATTCATTAATAAATTTTATTAAAAATTAGAAAACATAATTTAGTTATACTTAAGACACAAATTTGAAAAATTTAAGCTTTATAGAATAAATTCACTAGCTCAGTTAAAAAGGAAAATCGTGGTAACTATACTGACATATTTAATGCTTAAATGATATTTGACATATTTAGTAATAGTGATATAAGCCATAGCACCTAATAAAATTACTACTATACAATTTTTAATGTAAGTTGCATGTAATTCTTCATATAGCTAAAATTTTATTTTTATACCAAAATATAAATAAAAAGAATTTAATTTTTAATATTTAAGTGTATGTTTAATC